>JARCZZ010045453.1:0-34154 GCA_030323915.1 Brotogeris chrysoptera
GGAGGTGCTCCAGTCCTCTGATCATCCTCGTGGCCCTCCTCTGCACTTGTTCCAACAGTTCTATGTCCTTTTTATGTTGAGGACCGCAGAACTGCACACAATACTCCAAATGAGGTCTCATGAGAGCAGCAGAGAGGGGCAGGATGACCTCCTTCGACCTGCTGGTCATGCTCCTTTTGATGCAGCCCAGGACACGGTTGGCCTTCTGCGGTGCGAGCACACACTGCCAGCTCATGTTAAGTTTCTCATCAACCAACACCCCCAAGTCTTTGTCCGCAAAACTGATCCCTGAGGGACACCACGCATTACTGGTCTGCAGCTGGACATTGAGCCATTGAGCACAACTTGTTGCGTGCGGCCATCGAGACAGTTCTTTATCCACTGATTGGTCCACCTATCAAATTGATGTCTCTCCAACTTAGAGACAAGGATGTCATGTGGGACAGTGTCGAACACTTTGCACAAGTCCAGGTAGATGACATCAACTGCTCTATGTCTGTCCATCAGTTCCATAGCCCCATCATAGAAGGCCACCAGATTGGTCTGGCAGCATTTCCCCTTAGTGAAGCCATGCTGGCTGTCACACAGCACCTTGTTGTTTTTCATGTGCCTTAGCTTGCCTTCCAGGAGAAGCCACTCCAAGATTTTGCCAGGCCCAGAGGTGAGACTGACTGCTCTGTAGTTCCCCAGCTCATCCATTTTCCCCTTCTGGAAAATGGGGGTTATATTTCCCTTTTTCCAGTCATGGGGAACTTCACCTGACTGCCATGATTTTTCAAGCATGATGGACAGTGTCTTAGCAACTTCATTTGCCTGCTCCTTCAGGACCCGCAGATGGATTTCATCAGGTCCCATGGACTTGTATACGTTCAAGTTCTTAAGATGGTCTCGAACCAGATCCTCTCCTACAGTGGGGCCAAGGTCTTCATTCTCACTGTCCCTGCGTCTGCCTTCCAACACTTGGGTGGTGTGTTCAGAGCATTTGCAGGTAAAGACTGAGGCACAGAAGTCATTAAGAACCTCAGCCTTCTCCAAATCCAGGGTAGCCAGTTCTCCTGGTAGCTTCTGGAGGGGGCCCACTTTGTCCCTAGCCTGTCTTTTATTTGCAATGTACCTATAGAATCCCTTCCTGTTATCCTTAACATCCCTAACCAGTTTTAATTCTAAGCAGGCCTTAGCTTTCCTAATCTGGTCCCTAGCTTCCTGGACAACATCCCTGTATTCTTCCCAGGCCACGTGTCCTTGCTTCCACCTTTTGTAAGCCTCTTTTTTCCTTTGAATTTTCCTCAGCAGCTCCTTATCCATCTAAGGAGGTCTCCTGGCCCTCCTGCAGCACTTCCTTCTTGTAGGGATGTATCGCTCCTGAGCTTGCAGCAGGTGATCCTTGACTATCAACCAACAGTCTTGGGCCCCCCTGCCCTCTAGGGCTATATCCCATAGCTTTAACTCTATTTGACTTGGAAGTTTTTAAGGCAACTAGAAGTCTGCTTCTGGTACCGAGAAATGCTTTTGATTGTGCAATGCAGTTTGTCTTCTGCCCAGAATATTGTTAGGATCCAGAAATTATGTTTGACTCCACTTTACCCTGGTTCTGCCAACCTGAACTTGTTTCTTTCAGGAAGTCTTGCATTTGGAATATCCCCACAAAACCAGCTGTGATCACAGGATATAGCAAATGGGAGGAAGTGGTAAAAGCTGTGCCAAAGCTTAGAGGCCTAAGTGGCTCTGTAGGTGACAGCCACACACCATCTCTACAGGGAACCATCCACTCCCCTGGTGTTACAAGGGCAAAGGCTTTTTCCTCCAGGCCTGCTTACAGGTGGCAGATGTAGATCAAGGTGGTTGAGGTGGTTGGGATATATTGGGCTAATAACAACAAGAATTTCCTCACTGTTGGTTATGCTTTCCTTTCAATTACAGCGTAATTCACTCATAATTTATGCTGAAGACTCTCTACCTGTCACTGTTGTCTGACTTCTTCCAAAAATCAATATTGTTGTAAACTTTTAAAGGGCAATTAGAGACAAAAGAATTATATATGAAGCCTGGTGAAATTAAATGGAGCAAAAGAAAAGAATAGCTCCTTGTCAAATTTTTTCAATAGTCCCGTGAGATTGTGGAGTAGCTCTCTGTGAAAAGCTGTAGTAGTCCAGTGATCTGAATAAAATACAGCTGTGGTGAACAGGGGCTGCATGAGCACATCTTGCAGCATTAATTAATCGTGACAATGAGATGAGTGTGAATTATTAGGATTAAAAAAACCTAATGCCCTCCTACATACCCCAAGATACACCACAAATGGGAAGTGGAAACACTCGTGATTTATGCCTCCCCACAAAGCATTAATCCAAAACTTTATAAGTATGAGCTACTCATTAATCTTCTCTCTTACTGTAGACGGCTACCAACAAATTTTAAAATTTATGTAAAAATAAATTTCTTAGGGGAAAAAGAAGTATTTGTATAGCCTAGGTTGGTAGTCTTCCTTTTGCAACCTACTTTTTCGCTTGATTTCTGATCCTGGTTTTCTATCAAACTAGCATAGTTGACTAAGATGTAAGTGCTGCAACTTTCTTTAAGGTCACAGGTTCCAGACTGAGAAGAACACATGCTGCTATGCACTGCACAGGTTTCTAAGGCAGTCCTATTTTATTACAGTTATCTAATTTTTCATCAACCCAGCCTAGTAGTACTTTGAAGGAGAATGGGGAGGGAGGATAACGCTTGATAACTCTTGTTTTTTCCAGATAAAGACTTTGTGGTCCAACCGCCCAGGCTAGTTCTATCTAAAAGGTGCTATCAACACAAAATATGTTGCAGGACTAACCAGAAAACATAATTTCCCTCCACAGCAGTTCATGGTATAGTAACTTCATTGGTCTTTCCAGATCAGAATGTTTTCATCTTGCCTTCATCAAAAACATGCAAGATGAGGCTTGAAAAAGTAACTTATTTTTCTAAAATAAAAAATTACTTAAAAGCAGATGACAGGTAATTTTCAGTGCAACCCAGACCTCTTCTTGCTTGTGAGATAAGGGCTGACTTTCAATGTCAAGTCTCTCCAGATTTTGAGGTGGAACCTTGAGGAATCCAGAAACCAGCACCCCAAAACACAGCAAACACTGCAGGCTTACTGGTCCCCCTAAATTTATGGCAGTTACAAGGGTCTGTTGCCTAGAAAAGATAGGTGGGCCTATGATATACTCTGAGATCCCATGGGGAAATTTCGTAGGATAGTATAGAGCATTTTGCACTATAGTATAATTGAAATTCTACACACTCCTTCCAAATATTCCTTTCCTATTCAAATGCCAATCTCCACTTGCAATACTATATTGTCATTTTCTAGAAAAAAAAAAAAAAAGAAAGAAAGAAAATTATTAAATACTTTTAAATGGCTTTGAAAAATCTTATACACCATATTCTGGACGATCACAATTTTGATACATCATATGTTAGTTATAAGGACTCACATTTCATAAAGCCCAGACCACACTTTTCAGAGTCATCTAGTAGTCATTGCCACCCCAGGTTTTACGTGACTATTTGAGGCACGTCAAAGACAGACTTTCAGAAAATGGCAACCTTTCCTTTAAGAAGTCAGATCTGTTTAAAACAAATTGCTTTAGTTACCCCAGAATGTTTTCAGTGAGATTCCTGTAACATTCTTACAAGAGGCAGTGCAGTGGCAAGATGTACTTAACCATTTCACGTGGCATCATTTATACAAGCAAGGCATCATTTAGTGCTGCAAAGCTTACTGTTTGGCTGCAGTAGACCCATGCTGATAATGCACAGAATTACTATTTCTTCTTGTAATTTACATCATTGCCGACCTGGGAGACCAAACACCCAAGAAAGACATGCAGAATGAGGTGGGTTCCTTGCTAATGCTGTAGGGACCCCTCTGTAGACACAGTAGAGCAGCTATCTGTAGAGGAAGCCTGGGTCTGCTGTGACTGATGGTACTCTAGAGCTGGTAGGATGAGGTTTATTAAACGACCTAATTCACACTGGATCGAGCCCAGTTTGTGAAGACCCTTTGGTTTGCCTTAGCACTACAGTCCAGCATGACACATATTCTGGGAGGATTATTTGCTTCAGGGCAGTGCATGGTTTGAACTCGCTCCTTGTGCAGGTGTCGTGCTTCAACACTACCTGTCAGTCTACCCCAAAGATAAAGTGTTGACTGCTAGGACAACCACACACCACAATGTTTGTGCAGAACCCCACCGATGTCCTGAAGAACCAGAGATGGGCCACGGCACCGTTTTTTGCAGACATTCTTGGGCACCTCTATGCTTCCTACTATTCTGCTGTTTTGCTATTGCAATACTATACTAACAGTCTGTGATCCTTTGTGCTCTTTTCAATACCCCTATTAGCTCTTCCTCTATGCCATTATTGCTTATACACTAGTCCAAAATCACAGAGCTGGCAATAGTGGCTCTGAATTTAATTCTGCTTCTTTAACCCCAAGAGAGAATATTAACTATGGTTTTTTTTTTCATTGTCAGGGATATATACTGTCAAAGTCCTTAGACCTGGGTATTTATTTACCTTAGTATATAAGATTGACTATTTGCTAACATTAGGAAAGACAGGGCAGTCTGTTAGTGAGATCTTTTTCATATGTATCCTGTCTTTGTTAAATGGGCTAAAGTCAACTAAATTCTTGACTGTCAATCACCCATTGTCTTGGTTCATTACAAAACCCATTTCTTAAGGCTCACCACAGCAGGAATTGTTTTCACTTTTGTTCTGCTAATGGAGCCCGATTTGGAAAAACTCAATGGAAGTAATTTAAGAAGCCTTAGCTTCAAGTAAGAAATATGAAACAATTTATTTCCCAGTGGGGAAAAATGTGGGTTGAAGAAAGAAAATGGCAGTGAAGGAAAGAAATGCAGATAGATACAGAATCACAACTCAGTCCAGCGTGTGGGAGCCCAAAACACTGCAGGAGTAATCCATGTAATGAACTAACAGTCTGAGAAACCCACAGGGAGTTTCCAAAACATTTTTCCCTTGGAGAAGATAAAAATAATTTCCATAAGAATTATAGTCAAGGGCTTATAACTAACACAAAGATAGCACATTAGGTCCTTAGCCAACTGTTCCTCCACTGTGCCTGAACAAAAGTTGGTTAAGCTCTGCTCCTGCTCTGAGATAACAGACTTTGTTCTGCAGCTCACACAGCAAAGATATCTTTATTTGAAGTCCTAGTGTCACATCCCTAAAAAAGTGTTTCTATCTGTCCAGATTTCTTGACTCACATACATATATCCAGGTGACAATAACGCTACAGTGTTGGTTTTTGTTCTGAGTTGAGCATGACAAATAATTCATGACACTTTTAGAAATGCTTAATTTATCCTTTTCTCTCTTAATAAATTTGCCACAAACAATTCTGTAGGGGTTTTGAGTATTCATTTAAAGACCAATATATTCCCTAGCATATTGGTTGCAGCAGAAGCAGGACATTCACTATTTGTGGTTCATTTTCTAGAGCTCTTTAACTGGCTTTTGGTTTTAGGTTCATGTATACTCAGCATTGTATTATCAAAACACCTTGTGCCAACATATTTTTTCTTTCAAGGATAAATTCTCAGTAAAAAAAGTCAGGAAAACATCACAGCTCTAAGGATTAGGTGCACCACCCTAGAGATATTCAAGGCCAGGCTGGATGTGGTTCTGAGCAACCTGATCTACTTGAAGATGTCCCTGCTCATTGCAGGAGGGTTGGACTAGATGACCTTTGAAGATCCCTTCCAACCCAAACTGTTCTATGATTCTGTGATTACAAAATTGTGATTAAATGGTTGCATTATTACCAATGAAATAGTAATGTTTAATTCATGAATTTTATGAATTTTGTGAATTACTATGCTTTTTTTAAAAAATTATGGAAGCACTGAAAATAGCATGTAACGTAACCAAAACTTCAAATCTAAACAGGCAGGTCAGTCAAAGCTGTTGAAAGCAAAGAAGTGAACACTGAAATACTTGAATCCTTCTCTTAAGGTAGTGGTTTGAAACCATGAGGAAAAGGGTTTACAAAAAACTCAAACCTCAAAAAAATCTGACGTCCCACTCCTTTAGTGAGGTCCCTCTTATAGCTCTTCATACTAGGCAAGGGCCTTCAGCATGTCTTTGGACTATGACACCACCACCAAACCCCCAACCGTGATGTTTATGCATTCAGCAAAATCCAGATGGATTCACAATTCAAGGATATGAGATAATTAACCTTGAAATCTGTTTCTGCCCTTTTACCTTGAAGTCCTATATTCCCAGCTGTCAGAAACTACAGGTAGAAATGCTGCTTAAATCATGAGCAAATAATTTCTGTGCTGAATGCAACCAAGGTCATTCACTTGAGTACCTGCTGTAGCTGTGGAAGTTGCCTAAGGGTTTGAACTGAAGGAGAAAGAGTTTGCAAAACTCCGTTATACTGGTATTAATAGAATACAGCCAGATGGTGCAGTCATCAATAATCTAAAAATATCCCTGGTGCATAGTCAAAAGCAAAGTAGCATGAAAATTAAAGTAAAAAAATTGCGCTCACCAATAATGTCCCAAAAAACCTTTAATGACAACTCACCCTGTGTTTGCTGAAAGGTCAATTCATAAAGACAGTGAAAGCCTTTTGCAAGGGGATTTATTTAGAAATGCAGCTTTTTGATATGAGAAGTCATTGGAAGAGAATTTTTGCAAATACCTGACTGATTTTAATTCTGTGCTCTTATGCAACTGAGTTAAATTTAATACTTTGAACATTGGCTTTAAATGACTCTCAAATTTTATTAGAAAAATGCACTAGTCCTCCTGTATGCCAGCTCCACTAATGAGTCAAAATTCCTCTGACAATCATTCTTGTGTGGGATTTGATATTGTTTATATGCCCTTGTGCAGAGCAAGCAAAAATTTACCATTCTGATGCTGCTCTATTTGTGCAACTGTTGACAACTGTCTAAGGTACAGATGTAATCAAAATAATTTTCATCAAAACCAAAATATTTATATTTTTATATAAACCTAGGAAACTACCATACCTAAGACATATATGCAAGTTGTTAAGCCAATATATACATATATATACACATACATATATTTGGAAGCAATGATCCATTCTGCCATCTGCATAGAAATAGTTCTAGTCGTCAGCTGTTACATATTTGCATTACTAGGAACCTCACCATCTAAAACTGTGGTTGAAGCTGAGTGAAAGAAGGTAAAATAAGCACCATCACAAATATTTATTTCAATGTTTATTTAAACAACAATAAGATTTTTAATAGTTTTATGAACAAGTAGTCCACATGTAAGATATAACAGTTAGTTAATGCAAGCTTTACATTTAGCAATATTGACTAGAATTAAAAAATGTACATTTTTTTAAAGCCCTTACCTAGGCATAATCTGGAGGTTTGATTTTCTCTGGGAACAGGGGAGGAAATGCCACCAAAAATAAATCAATTTTCTCTTTGCTAATCTCTAAATAAAAAAGCTGATACAATACCTTTTTATTTTGTGCGCATAAGCTATTTTCTTACTAACTCGCTCTTTTTATAGTACATGTCAAAAAGCCAGTAGAATGATTTTTGTTGGTGTAATTTTCCCCCACAGGTATTCCCAGCAATGATTTTAGGAGACTGTTATCCACAAAGTCAAACGACTACTACATGCTTTCAGAGATTGACATGCACAGGCTCTGTAAAAGAAAGAGCACACAAAATTTCTCAGGGCATGTCAGCTTTTATGAGACTGAGCATCTCTTCAGTAACAAAAGAAGCAAATGGAACAAGACATGGCAGGAGATTATACTTGTCAAGTGGAGGAAATAGTACAACTGCTTGCCACAGAGCAACCTCAGCCCCACAAGCATCTGTACGGCTCAAAGAGCCGTACAACTTAGCCTAATAGTGCTTGAAGCGGTGTTGTACAGGAAAGACTCCATAAATCTTCAGAGCAGGAGAAGAAGACCTGAAAAGCATTTTCTTTGTGTTGTTTTTTTTTGTTTGTTTGTTTGTTTTGTTTTGTTTTGTTTGTTTTTTGTGTTTTTTTTTTTTTTTTTATCTTGTCTCACTTTGCTCTCCTGCTCTATACTACCAACCTTCTCAGAGATTTCCCTTCTCAGAGGTGGCTCTGAGTTGGGTTGCTGAGAGCCACATGGAATGCAGGAGAGAACAGAGCATATTGCTTTGGCAGTGGTGGCTTTCCTAAAGTATTGGAAAAAAATGGTCCTTTTAGGGGCAATAGACACTGTGATAATGGGAAGTGAGGTGGAGTTTGGGATGTGGAGTTTGGGATGTGGAGTTTGGGATCTAGAGTTTGGGGTGTGCTACAGATGACAATACATGTAGTATATTCACATAGGAGACCGCAAGGGGGCCCCAAATTATTTAAGAAGAAAAGCGCCCCATTTTAAAATGTTTCACAGCTGCTGAGAAGTGCAGCATTTGGAGGAAATTAGTAGATGTGGCGAAGGCTGCTTTTGTTGAAGAGAGTAGGAAACTAAGCAATACTAAGACAAGGTGCTCTGCTCAGCCTCATATCCCGCCACATGGAAATGCAGCAACGTTAGGAGCATATGTAAAAATCAGACTACTGCTGACTTTTCAGTGGTATAACCAACACCTGAATCAATCCCAAATTTATCCATTTCTTTCAATGATATTCAACAGCTAATCATGGGAATGATATTTACTTCTTTTACTCAAAAATACTAATTCCTTGAATTATGTCTGAGCAGGAAGGAGCATCCCTAAATCACATCACTGAAGACAGAAGACTAGCACCAACTGAAATGGAGGTAAAACATATAATTTTTATAAACCTTTATTTTTATTTTTTTTTTTTCACACAGAAATAAGACTTGGGGTTTTGGCACTGTTCTTACAGTAAAATGCTTAAGCAGTTGTGAAACACCTGAGACTTCTTTTCGACATCACCCAAGAAAACAATTCAAAGGTCCAAGATATCCTTTCCAGGATCCTTTAATTGAATTCCCAGAACACCCATGAGAGATACTTGGAAAACATACTGGCTTCTATGTTTAAAAAAAAAAAAATAGAACGAACATATTATGCTTTTTTATAAACTCAATAAAAACTTATTTATTTTAAAATGATTCATTGGGAAAATCTCAAACACCAATATGGTTTGGGGCCTGTTTTATGCTTCCTTTTTATTTAGACAGATGATGATACCCTTATATCTATGAATAATTTTTATTCGTGCACACTTCATGAATAATTTCACAAAGTTAACAGTGGTACTTGGGGAGGAAATCACTTTGTAGCATCCCCCTTTAAGGGTAAGTTTTTTAAAGGCCCAAAAGTGACTTAGGATCCTGCATAATATTCAGAAGTGATTTAAGCCTCCCTAGCCTAGTTTTCTCACAGCCAGCAAGATTTAGGATTTGAAGGGATTTATTTAGATGGTTTTCAGCGTTGTTTGGCAGAGGAGTATAACACAACTCCTCAGCTGCTTGCAGCTTGGAATTTCAGCATCAACTTGAGTGCCTGTTTGCAGCATGTGATCCCTATATGGGAATTGTTAAGCTGGTAAGAAAGGGATTTTCAGCTTTTTAAGGCAAACAGCTGAGCAGGGAGCTGCCTAAATTAGCCAGTAGTGTAAGGCTGAAGAATGGGGCTTATGTGTCTAAGCAACTGATGTGATGCCAGTTTAGAGGTGGCTCCCCTCACTCAGGATCCTTGGCTGTGAGCTGTCTGCTGGACATGGGCACTGCAGCCAAGTCAACTACTTAAGCAGCCTAGTTGTCAAAACCTCTGCCTGTCTTGCAGCCATTTCTGCTGAGCTTATTCTATTATTCTCATTATCCCTCATCCATGTCATAGGCTGGATTTCGGCTTTCCTTCCATCTAGAGGTGGCCCATATTTATTTTTCTGCTGTGCTCCTGGGAGGCAGCATGCCTCAGGCATGATGAGGACACTGCTGGATGAGTAAGCCACTAATGAAAGGGCTGTTTTTGTATCCAGGATAAAACCCTTGTGTCAGAGCTTGCAGGATCTCAGTTGAGGCAAGGTGCAGAGCAGCTCATTACTGTGGTGTTGAAGTTGTGATTAGGCTGATTTGAATTCATTTGATAGCAGCAGGTGGAGAGGTATTATTACTGATTTGCAATGATGGCTTCACTGTGATTTGGTTTTAAAACTCCCAGTGAATCTTTTTTTCAGGTGCATAACTTGGTCCTATGATCTGGCTCAAGGGAAATAAATGTTTTTTGAAATTGGGATTTATTATCATAAACTGTTTTTGCTGGGACCCCTAGAGGTGATCAGTATCACATCAGCATAAGTAACTAAATAGAATCACAGAATAGTTAGGGTTGGAAAGATTCTTCAGATCATTTAGTTACACACACACCCCCACCCCTCCTCCCTCTTCCCCCTCTCCATGGGCAGGAATGCCTCGGGTTAGACTATGTCACCCAAGGTTCTGTTCAACCTGGCCTTGAACACCACAGTATCGAAATGTTTCTGTGAATAGGAATGTTACATGCTTTAAAAATCATGGGTGCCTATCAGCATCCTCTAATACCGAAAAGCCCTTACAAACTCAGTGCATAACACTCCTGAAACTGTTTTGTTAAAATAGCAGGAAGTTTTTGTGAGCATTTGAACTGCAGTTCACTGACTGAACATTGAATAATTATAAATATATTCCAAACACTTTAAGAAGAAATTCTTCTCTGGATTAACTGTTAAATTGTTAACTATTGAGACAGCTGCACTTTCTATTTTAAGCTTCGTTATAATGGAGCACGGCTTTATTATTTCACAGTTTGCTTTGAAGTTCTGCCACCTATTGGTTTATCATAGAAATGATCAGACCGGCTGGATTTCTCCCTGTGAAACCAAAAAGGAAAATGTATCTTACAACATCAAACCCCTAAGCAGTAAGAAATCTAATAAGAGATCAGAAGTAATTTAGCCCCTTTGCAATTGCCAAATAATTTTCTACTGCTATATTAGCACCCCATATGGACAAGGCAGTTGCTGAACTTTAGTTTCTGCCCTTTTGAATTTGGATAATAAACAAATCCTCTTCAAAGACTGAAACACTGAAGCCCTGGAATCTTATTCACAGGATTCATAGACTACACTAGAAAAATGCACATGTTTATTGATGCAAAATAGATTTAAATATGCAGATATGCATGCACTACGTTTACGCATTCTGAGCCAAGTTGCGCAGGAATAACTCATTTCATAGCTGCAAACAGATCAATCACTCTGCTTTTATTTGCAAATGCATTCTTCTACACCACCAGCATGCTGCACTGTGAGAATATTTTAGAATTCTCTTTTATCTTATGTTGTCTTGGTACCACATTACTTTCAAGGTCCTTACTACACACTCAAAAACTTCACAATGTCAAGAGCACTTGGGGAATGACAACAGAGCACAGACAGAAGCTAAGAGGTACCTAAGCAGTGCAGTACAGAAATCTAAGCAGCAAGGATTAAGCAACAACTGTATGGAATTGGAAGTAAAAATTTGGTGAAAAAGTTGATTTCTAGACCTTCTGGTACTGAGATTTTTGAAATTTTACCAGGAAAGTGAGAATTTTTCAAGACACAGCTGAACCTGCTTTCAGCATCAACTCTTTGTGAGGCTTTGTGCAGGAGATGTTTTACGTTTGGATAGCGACCTTTGTTACCTTTGATACCTGATTTCTGCTTGGTGTCCTCCAAGGCAAAATAAAACAAATAATCAGCTGAGGAGTTGATCTTTGCAGCTAATGAGGGCTAGACAGACAACCCTCTGCTTTCCCTGCTAGTACCAAAGCAGCGCAGGCAAGGAGGGCTGTGCAGAGGAAGCAATGATCAACTTGTCGCAGCTGCAACATAGGCTGCATAAAATAAGGTGCCATTGTCAACATAGCTTGCCATGACAACTCAAGCAAGTTGTGTTGTGATTATTCATGAGAAAGGGTCTGGATGCTGAAGACAAAATATTTTAACAAAAGGTCTTGAAAAAATATATCACCAACAAGAATCTTCCAATCCGGTAGCAGTTTTTTAATATTGGGGATATGAAACTGCTTAATTCACAAGCCTTGCTGTCTTCTGTTCATTATTTTGTGTACCCAAAAGAATTCACTAAAGTGCACTCCACATGATGACAGTGTGACAAGGGCCAATTTGTGAATAACTTGTCAACAGCTTGAATGAAACTCTAGAAATCCATAACAGGTGCTCGATAGCTATAATCGAGTGACAGATGGATTAGATACATGAAACCACAACAAACTGACTGAATGGGAGAGGGAGAGAGAATAAGGGTGAAAGTGGGGGAGGTTCATTAACTATAGAAGAGAGCAAAAATACATGAATTATTAAAGAAGCTGCATGAGCCAATTTGTGTGGATGCTTCCTGCTCATCTTCAGCAGGCCCGGGAAGAGGAGCTACAATGCCAGATACTACACACAACAGCAATGGTCTAATATCTTGACTCTAGGCAAGGGTGTACCAGAGTTTGGCACTGGCCTTGATTGCAAAAATCACTGTTATATTTTAGCACACACATAAGAGCTGATTCAGCAATGTACTTCAGCGCACGCTTTGCTGTAAGCGTGTGAATAGCGCCATTAAGGTCAGCAGAACAACTGTGTTCGACTCACTCTAACATGTTTAAGCATCTTGCCAGAATTCTTTTCTCTGCTGTGGGATTTAAAATACATGGGGATGAATCCCCCCTAGTGTAAATTTTTACGAGCCCCTTGGAGCCATGGGGACTGCTGCTGTAAGAATCTCAAGTGCCGCTTAGGACATGTCCATGTGCATGGGTGACGATGGACCAATGTTTCTCTGAAGGTTTGCCCTCTGGGCCAAACCAGGGCACTGGAGATCTGTTCCTGTGCCAGCAAACCCAGCCTGCTTGTCCAAGGACCAAAGGCTGCTTGTACCCACCCTAAAGGCTTTTCCCAGCGTGGGGCAAGAACACCACGAATGCCAGGTATCTTGTGCTTTAAACACCCAGAGTCATCAATAGATGCCCATTGCCCACACACCTTTGTGCCAGGTTTGTCAGAAAATTGTATTTAGGCTCATCAAGGATAAATTATCCTTAGTCTGTGCCCAACCTATGTCTTCTACCTAACCCTGACTGCAGGCAGGAGCAACGTTTTGATTGTCACTCTACAGCACGCTCCTTCTCCTTCTCTAGTGGGTTTCCCTTTAAATTAATTTTTTCATTTTAAATTAAACCTTCAATTTCTTTATTTTTCTCCCGTGCACATCACGTAATGCCACAATCCCAGATTTGCAATAATTCTATCCAAACAATGCTTTTCCATGGCTACCTATTAAGGGAACAAGCAAAACCTTGACAGCTGGTTTGTTTTTATAGAGTGACCTATCATTTTTTTCCTCACAAGTCTTGCTGTGCCTAGTATCTTCCCTTGGAGAAAAATCAATGAAATTTTGGAACCTGTTTAGGTAATGGATAAAATAGAGTTACTGGATTTTTCAGGTGCAAAAACAAGGCTTGCTTTTGGAAAAAAAAAACCCACACTAGTAACTTGATTCTTATTCTCTTCACCACGTCTTGTAAACACACGAACCAAACTACTGCTTCAAAAAGGAATTTGCTACTGTACCAGAACCCACTGTGATAATAATTTTACAATAAGATATAGGATCGAACTCCCAACATAATTTAATCTTTTTGTACTTTGGCATAATTCTTATATTTTCTGATGTATTCCTCATGCCATAGTCTAGGCTGCTCTGTTTACCTGCGGTGAGACTGTTCTCTCTGGCTGTACAGGCAGTGATTCCCAAAATATCACGCCAACACACTCATATTTATGTGTGAACCTTGAAACAACAAGCACAAAGTGTCAGAATTAACCTGAGGAAGGCATTGTTTTATACTTTAATGCCTTTCAGCTCCTAGCCATGAAAAAGAAATTTGAGCTCATAGATCCAGAATGCAGGGAAGAGGCAGTCCTGTACAAGCACACAAGGTTTATGCATTAATTAAATCCTATTTTGGCTTATTTAAGCTTTACTTCATAGGCTTTTGCTTCGGATGAGAGAAAGATTTCACTGTAGGCTTTTTTTTCTCCCTTTTTTTCCTCCCTTTTTTCTCTTTTTTCTTTTTTTTTTTTATTTTTTTTTTTTTTTTTTCTTTTTTTTTTCTTTTTTTTTTCTTTTTTTTTTTTTTTTCCCTGTCTGGCCTATGATAGTGTTCATATGAAGATATGACCAAGAGGCTGAAAGAACATAAGGTAAGTGATGAAAAGATAATGAGTTCTGATAAGGATACTCAGCTGTCGGCACTAACCTGGTAAGTAATGATAATATAATGGTTGATGCCACTGTCTAAGATAAAGCAGGCATGCACATGTAGTGAGCAATAAAAGCGTATTAAAGCAGACTGTAAATCCATAAAGAATCAATTGTATTGGAGTTTCTGTAAGAGTCTGGGTGCCTCGGGTACTTCTTAACCATTGTTTCTGTAGAAGCCAGAGACTGGAAGCAAAGTGTCCTGCTTTGTAAGTAAATTTCCTAATCTTGCTCAGATCTGACTAGATGTTCCTCTGTGTTGGCCGAGAAACCTATTTGATGTTTATTAGCCTTGGATCTAGCAGTGTTATCCTGTTCCAAAGTTAAAAAAACCTAAACTGATTGCATGCTCTTATGACTATGCCTGCTTTGTAATGCACACTGTAATTATCAGAGAATTTTGCCTGTCTACTCCACAGCTGCTTGTGGGTAAAACAGCAACTCTACGTGAGTGAGTACACAGATGTTCAGCTATTGAATCACTTCTTTGCAATCCAGACCTGACAATAATTTGGATGTCAGTGATCTTCAAGCATCTGATACAGTGTTGGCTTTCTCATTTTGAGAAGTCAAATAAAACTTTGGCCTTGCAGATTTTAAAGAACTAAAGCAAAAAATGTGAACCTCTGTGTCAACTATGTAGAATGGGAGAGACTGGCAGTTGCACCTTGGAACTTCAATGAGATGCTTATTTTGAATTCTTCTGCTTTGCCTAACCTTTTGGGGGAACGTCAGTAACACAAAGTAGGCAATGGGCCGCTTTCACTGGAATGGGCATTTATTGAACAAGCATTGGACAGTGGTTTTGGGTTTTTTGTATCTGGTAAACCAGGTACAAAAGCTCTGTCTGAACTCTCCCAATCTCTGTGAATGGCTGTGTTACTGATTTACTCTTAGGATCCCACTGAGAGCACCCTAAAGACTACTGCAGATCTTGCTCAAGTCTGTTGCTGACAGCGAACTGAAAGGAGCATTATTAGTCCCCCCGTTTCACAACTGGAAGGTGAGACAGAAGAAAGACCTGCTTCTTCGCAGTTGCAGATTCATGCACTTGTGTAACCAAATGGCAGACAAATGCCTGGACACATTTTCACTTCTTCATCAATAGGAGTGAGAATTTGCACATGCACCATTTGCACCTAGTACACCTAGGTGCATCTAGGTTTATTTTATAGGTTTATTTGCACCTAGTAAGCCTAGTGAAGTGTAAATCGTGTCTAAACCATGCATATTTGTTTTTCAGACTCATCCTGTTAAGAGACTTCTGCAAGATCTGTAGGTTGTAAGTGTTAGAGCAAGGAACAGCTACAAAGAGACTAGATTTTCCCTAGCATCATGAGAGCAGCCGTTGAAAGAGAAGCTGTTCTATTGATTAGATACTATAAACGGAAACTAGAGACAATCTGAAATGTTTCACAATAGAACTTTTGCAAAATCTTCTCACATAGATAATTAACCTCCTGGTAGCCCATATGAACAACTGAAGGACACTAGAAAGCCATTACTTTAGCTTAAATAGCTTTTTCCTTTAGCTGATCTGACCTGAGGACTTCACTTTCTCCCCAGTTTGATTTGGATTAGTTCTTTCAGCTTGAGCCAGTGGGGAAAAGGAATAGAAATGCCCTACAAAAAGTTTCCCAAATAATTCACCATCTTCCCAGCCAACTTGTGTACAATTTCTATGTCAAAACAAAGGAGTTGTTTTGACAACAGAGAACAGTTTTTACCCCAAAATATTTCCTATATTGGTTGTATATTCTGGCCAGAAAAAACAAACAAACAAACAAACAAACAAAAAACCCCAAAACCAACATTATAAAACCTTTAATTGAAGGAATCTTTATTACTATCATGTGTCATTGATGCAGGGTCCTAAGTAAGAATGCAGTCCTACATAAGGACTGAGCCCAGGTTCTGAATTTACAAAGGACTGGGTCCAGGTTCTCAATTTACAAAAGTTGTTTGTAAAAGACCATGAAGCCAACCATAAGCATTATCAGACCTCCTTATATTTAAGCCTTAAGCTGAAAGTTGACCTTAAGCAAAAATCAATGCGTAAATTGTGATTTCTATGTTAGTTTGAGCCTAGAATAGCAATACTTGGCTGGGTCCTACATTTCAGTGTTAGAGTTATACCTGTCTTAGTGAGGTGCATGCCAAGAGGTGCATGAGGGTGTATTAGGATAGCTGATGCACAAACTTTATGCTAATTTTCAGCTTTTCTGCATTTTTCTGGGATACCTTATCTTACTGACTGGTTTTGATAGTACGTATACTTCTGAAGTGGACAAGAAATCTAAAGGATGAAAGACCTCAATCAGATTTCAAAGTATTTATACCATAAGGGAGAGATAGTATTAAAATTTTGGAGGCTGAACACTTGTGCCCCCAGGCCAATGCTGTATGCTCAGCAGAAGGCTGTCATACCCTAATTGCTAGTACCCCTTTGTGAATCAACATCTCTGAGAAGCCAATTCTCCATGATGCTTCTTTAATATACGTCTTCTCATTTGCCCCACATATATTTCAGTTTGCCATCTGATAATTGGAATTGTGTGGGTAGCAGCCGGTACCATCTGGCTTGCTAATAAGTAGAGGATAAAAATGTCTAATGCCTTGCTCTACATAAATACAAGAATTACCCTACAAATAAACAGCTCCCTAAAACCTCAACTGATGAGAACAAAAGAAAATAGTGTGGCCTTAGCTCATTAAAAAATGCTGAAGAGAGAATGAGAGAGCAGTGGGAAAGCCTCATCGCTTCCCATCTGAAGTTTTAGTGTAACTAAAACATATGGGAAAAATAATGCAAAATTAAACGTGATAATGCACTTTTCACACCAAAACATATTGGGCCACTATATAAATGATGCAATTAAAACTGCTGCCTTCAGGAGCCAAACCCTAAGCTGAATAAGTACGGTACAATTAAAGTTTTTTATTTAAAACCAGTGAAAGATTTATCATAATGAACCTCAGAACTGAGATAATATGACTTCGGGGCATCAAAGCTAAGCTATAGAAAGCCACATGTCATACAACATGGAGTTAGAATTGGAAGACTGACATCAGCAGATTTTAGAGCACGGAAAGGCTTACAAGTTCATTTGCACGTGAATGGCCAAGACCATGCAAAATCTTGCATGTAAACAGTGTGGTATTGTAATCACTACTTTAATTAACAGGAAGGCAGTGCAAAGCTGTCTGCATTGGGGAAATAAACTCTGATCCTGTAGGCTGGATGCGAAAGCCACACTGTTGTATTTGGAACCTGCTGGAACTTGTACAGCGCCTTATCTGAAAGGCCTCATACGCAAAGTGACAATGTCCTCTAATCTGGTAATAAAAAGGGCATCATGAACGGCGGCAGCGAGGCCAGACAGCGATGGCTGCAGTCACGCTATGCTCCCAAGATGGTGAAAGGAGATTTAATCCTCTTGCAGAAAGGAAAAACACAAGGGTTGCCTCAGTCTGGCCTGGATAGGGAGCAGGGAAAAGGGAGGAAGCACAGCTGGGCTGCTGCTACCAGTCTGGGGACAGCAGCACCTGAGAGGTGCTAACAGACAGTGTATAAAAGGCACATAGCAAGCACCTTGGTTCTTCCTTGCCGCATGTCATCCCCATGGAATCTCAGTATGTGAAAGCAGATAAACTGGCAGTAGGAGTTTGCACTGCTAGGGTGTTACCCAAGCAAGGTTTTGCCTTCCCAGCAGCTGCTGTGAAATATTCACCTTCATTCTTCCAGATATAAACCCATGTTAAGATGAGTCAGAGCTCGGAGGTAGTGTGTGTTTCCCCACAAAGGTGGGTTAGTAACACTGCTCATGATGGTGCCATAGCAAGCTGAAGAGAGTATTCAGTTTGAAACAAGAAAAAAAAATACTTGGAAAATTAACCAGTTCTGCAATGGGGGCAGCTGATGTAGCATGGCGCCCAGTAGACTCCTATGGATTTCTGCCCACTGCCCCGACCCTATCAGTGTTGTTATAAACATAGGCACTTTAGTCACTGCTTGCCCACCTGCTTCCTTGCTCAAATATTTATACTCACACCTAAGACTTCTATGGTTTATATACTTTGACACCACACAGGCATAAAAGTGCAGTTCTACGGCCAACCTTGCACTAACTCTTGCTGTTACTCTGTATTGTACATCTTGCTGATCAGGAGCTGGCCATTGCCAAACAGAATATGCAACAGCTGAGCCTCCCTCCTCTTCCCTCTTATGGTGAATCATAATTTTGCTCTCATAGCAATCAGCTGATTTTTCACAAAATCTGTAGGAGCTCCATTATCTCAATAAAAGTGCTTCTGTTTTTATAGCCTTTGCTTCTGTTGTTTTGAAATTTAGCTTTTGCATTTTGAGAATTTAGTTTCAGACCGACCAGCAGCTCTAACTGGAAGATATCTTTAAGGGAAACAATGTAAGAAGCATAGGAATAAAACGAGGACTGTAATAACGTCTTAGGAGAGAAAAATAGCTAAATCTACATTATGGGCTCAGCATAACAGCTGAAATAGGAAATATTTGAGTGAGTTTGTGTGGATGATTTCTTGTTAGAGAATGGGCATATGCTTGCCCTGAATGAAAGCAACTATGTGCAGCTGGCCATGTAGCAGGGGTAACTCCTGGTTACCTCTGAGCAGCTGACCATGGAAAAGAAGTAACTCCCGGACAGTTAATGAAACAAGAATGTAGGCCTGGAAGATAAGAAGGAGCTAAGATAAGGAGGTTGCTAAATTGGGCTGTAAATCTTGCCTGCTTATAAAACCCACACTTTAGGTTCTCATGAAACATGTTAGCCAATAGTATGCCTGTTGCTAAGTCTATGTAACCAATTGTAAAAAGACATGTAATGTTACAGCTGTAAGCCTGAAGTATATAAACTGTAACTGCGCCATCAATAAAGGGGTTTTAGTCTAATCATATTGATTCCTGACTGAGCCCTCGCGGCAAGTTTGAAATAGGAAATGCATACCTTTCTAGTGAATCTGTTGTGTGCGGAGCAGAACCAGTTCTGAGAGGCTGAGGAACTAAACCAGAGACAGCAGATCTGAATAATATTAGCTGGTACCATGCAGTGCCTCTAAAATGCAGGGGTTGAAGTGATTGCATCAGGGTTATAATGACTGCCATCAAGGCATTTAATATATAGTTTGATATTGTAGATATCTCTTATCAAACACAGAAATTACTATTTTGAAATTGATAGTATACTGTGAGTCATATCTACTATATGCTCTTACGCATGCTGTGCTTTTTCTCCCTCGCTGTATGTGCATGCATGTACTGCATACTTCACACTTTAGAGTCTTCACAGGTATAAAAACAGAGCTAGAATCAAGTGACTTGCCAACAGTTACCCAAAAGATCTAGAGGAGGGTTGATTAGGGCATAGAGCTTGGTTTCCTGATGTGCTGTTTTGTCTCCTGCCAGCTGGGAAACACAAGAGATCCCCTCACAGCCTTCAATACCAATGCTCTTTGCATGCAGTGCCTCTGCCATGTCTGTGCAAAGAGCTGAGCTCTTTAGTCTATGGAGATGGCACTGCATTTTTCTTTGTGGGAATTCAATTTTTACATGTTTTCCAGGTAGTTTTTTGTGAGCTTTTTAAAGCCTTAATTCCTTCCCTAAAATTTTTTGACCAGACATCAGGATTAAAGAAACTGACTCTGTCTCCCAGTTCTAGGCGATTCCTTCCCAAGGGAGCTAAGCTCATCCTGCTTCTAAAGGATCAAATAAATTTCATCTCAGTAAATTTGAAATCAGCATAGAACCCAGCTCCTAATCCAGATTTTGCTTACTGTGTCAGAAGTAAGCAGGGGATGCACATGAGATGCTGCATATGACTGTAATTAAAGAAAATTGAAGGCCAGATACTTTAAGCCGCATCTTCAGCTTCAGCAGCAGTGACAGGGAACTGTTGAGACAGATAATATCTTCAGTTAAATAATTAGGTTTGGTCCTTGTTTTTTTCTTCTTGTATTATTTTCCTTAATAAACCTTAAACCTTAAAAAACAGTTGTACATGGGGTAAAAGAGGAGTTTGGTAAGGGTCATAATTAAGCCTAGGGTAGCCCCAATGATGTTTTATTCTTCAACAGCTGGGATGGGTAAAAGCACCCACCTGGAATTTTATGGTGCATAGTACATGCAAATAGGTGTTAACAAGACATATATATAACAATTCTATGAAATAATAAATACAAAAAAATTAGTAGCTAGTCTTTTCAATTGGTCAGAGAAGGGAATCTTGAAAAATACTTGCTTGGCAAAAATAGTTGTGCATTTAACTTCTAAAAATGAGGCCCCTTCAAGGGATGGGAAGCTGAGCCCCAAAATCTGGTGCTGGGCACCAAAAGCTGGTTTGGAAAAATCTTGTGTGCAGTAACAGTTTTAAGAGCAGATAGACACAACCTAAATAGTAATTGTTATCACATAACTGAAAAGTCCTGAGATTTACTTGGACAGTGTCCCTGGGAACATTTGTTAAGAACGAAATGCAATTGAAGCAATTTGTACCATGAATTCAGACAGGAAATCAAACTAATCCTTGATGAAATTACGTGTAAGCTTGGCTGTCTAAGATTTACTAGAGCAAAAGAGACAGAAGAAAACCAAGCCAGAATGAGATATTGAAAAGTACTGAAACTAGGTCACTGTCTCACATTATATAAAAGCTAAATGATGCTGTATCATCCCACAGTATCGAAGTGAGATGAACAAAGGACTTTGTCTGGTGCAAATCTGCTAGCAGCATCCAAGTTATACAGCTGCATAAATCATAAAAAAACCTTAAAGCATAGCAGAAATTCCAGGACAGGTAGAATGTATAGAAATGAAGGAACACAGGAAGAAACAAAGGGGATGTGTTCTGTTATAACTCTGCATCATTGCCTGATACCAAATTCCCATCAAGAAATCCCATGACTTATTAAATAAAAGAAAAAAATAAAAGTAAATAAATAAATAAATAAATGAAAAATAAAGTACAACATGAGTAAGATGAAGGGGTGCTGAGTGGAAGAGCCGTGACATAATCGGATAGATTCACTAAGCCAGCAGGAGACAAGAAGTGCTTAATTAGTAAACAGAAATAAAATTGCGATAGAAAACAAAATCTGTTTTCTACACTGTAGGCTCAGAAACTTTTGTCATGACTAGTTAACAGCGTAGACTTCCTGAGCTTATAAGACAGCAAATGTTGACTGTTCTTGCTTCCCTTCCTTTTTGATATTTAAATCTTCAATTCCATTCAAGATAATTCAGTCAATGGAATCTATATATTTTTATTGAATTAAGCACTTTCCCCCCTTCTGTAGACAGAAATGAAGCACAGTTATTAAAAATGGAAACTTCAGAAGACAGAAACGGTTTGAAATTTTATTTCAAGCACAATGGGTTTTGTTGTTCTCTCCCCTCAACCCCTTAAATGCCTTATGTTAGTTTAGTAGTAAATATGGATTGACTGTTTACATTATTCTTTTTTCATGGAGGAAGACCATCATTTCAACATTGAATAAACAAAGCAAGTGCTTAATAATGAATGCAGGAACAGTAGTTTTAAAGGACCCTGAAAAAATATTATTTTATATTCATTAGGAATTATTAAGAAATATTACTTAAGTAACTATTAATCACTTAAGAACTACTTTGTGCTGTCCTTGGATTAGTGTCCTAAACCAAAGAAAACTCCACACCGAGCTTCCTTGGACAGGTTTGTTTCCATCCCAGCTTCTTGCTGACTCTATGGCTCCAAAGTCATCAAGATTTGTGAATAGTCAAGGATTCATGTCATGATCCAAGTTTTGAACCTCTGCTATATTTAAAGGCAGTGTATGTTAGTTTTTCTAGTGTCAGAGTCCATTTTAGTTTATCTAAATATGTCTATTAAAATAAATAATTACCAGCTGCTTTATGGGCTGTAAATTTACCATGTATTCTAAATGTAAATTACGCTTGGTCTATCTGTGGAAGCTGGAATCTGAGGCAAGAAATGCTCCTCAATCCATTAGCATGCATTCTAAATAAAACTGGCCTGTGTTTGCTACAATGGGCAGTGAAAAAAGAAAGTCCATTAGATACTGGAAATATTGTCTTTCTAAACCCAGCAGATTTTTATTTGTGCAACATCTAAGCACTTCAAATCTCAGCAGAAAATTGCACTGGAACAGTGGGCGGTTCCAAATTGCTGGAAACTTTACAACGGCTTTTTATGTTTAAACATCATTTAGCAGCTGTTAAAGGTCAGCACAAATCTTGTACTTTATCAGTACAAATGAAGTCTATAGCTGCCAAGAAAAGAATGCATTAAATAATGCAGTGATTATAGTCTTGATTTTTTTTTTCTCATTCAGATGTGAAAAGGACCCCTTAAGCAATTTCATGTTTTTTTCCTCCTTATTTAAAATTGACAAAGTAAAACACTAATTAAATTATTTATGCCAGAAATTTACTTACAGGGATGACACATTTTGTACACAAGGTAAGAAAAACATCTGACACATTCTATAGTGCCAGGTGCAGTTAAGAAAATGTAATACAAGTCCCATCTAGAGGCTAAAAACCCAACAAACTTGCTACAATGTTTCATTATCAAGTTTATTTCCTACCATACACCAAATGTACAGCACAGAACACAATTTTGTTGTTTTGATGTAAGAAATATTAATTGTATGAAGAAACAGTATACAAACTACTCCAAATTAAAAAATGCATACATCATTGCTCTTTACAAAAGGTCTAATTTACAGTATAGCTCATCAATGCATTTAAACACAAAAAAAACCCGGAAAAACAAAAATAAAAAAATCAGTGCACGTTACAAAACACATCAAGTACAAGGGAGGCAAATAAATACATACTTCACAGAACATCCTGAGCAAACAACCAAACATAGATAAATTAACCTGAAGCCATAGTAAATCATAATAATAAATACATAAGTCAGTAAGAGATTTTTTTACTTAAATAAAATATATAACAAATTTGTTAAAGTATTTAGTAAATTAAATTTTAGTCTTTGTAATGAGTGAACTCATTTTGTATGCATTTTACAAGTATAACAAATGCTCGCTTTTTGATTTTTAGCAAGAACAATAACTTTAATAACAAATTTTTGTCTGGTGTCCTATTTATATTAGACAGCACGTATGGTAGCTTTTGAAAAATTGATTTAAAAATAAACACAGCTCCTAAGAACATACATTTTCCCCTGTCTAAACTAGGATCAGAGAGTTGAATCAATCCTCAAACAAAAAGCAAGCCCCACCTAACGCAGAACAGTGACCACAGTGCATGAGGGTCGAATCACTTTTGAATAGTACTTTTGTGCAGGAACAGTAATAATATAATTGTATATGTCAAGCCTGTGAATGCCATCATATTCAATCTAAATATAAATGCGGCTAATAAAAATAAACACTTTCATTATAGCACGGAAAAATTAAACACACGCTAGATCCATGTATACATTTACACTGAGGCACATATGCACATGAGGTGTGTGTGCATACAAAAAAGGCAGTTTAGCTGGTTGTTTATACCTTTTCCTTAAAAAAAATAAATATAAAAAAAACTTCTGAAACAATGCTTAAATACTTACAATCCCTGAAATAGACATTGCCTCTGTTATAGCAACTGCTTCTTTCTGACAGATTCAGAAGTCCCTCATCCAGGCTAATCAGATACTGAGGCACATGCCAGCACCTCTGTGCAAGTGCTCATCTGTCCACACCTCCGTCTGTATGCTCTGTAGCACTTGGTACCCTACCAAAAGACTGGTAACAAATTTAGTATCAGCCTAGTCTTAGTGAAGAAGGGTGGGAGAAACCAGTCACGGTGTTGCTACTTTTTGTTCAAAGGGAAAAGCAGCCACCGTTGCTCTGGAGTGGTGTTACTCCTCTCCAGACCGCTACCTTCTCAGCTGCCGTTAAGTTCAAACCAGTATTAAATGCCATTTCAGGGGAGATGTGTTTGATTTATTACGTACAAAGCCTTCAGCCTGGGATGTGTTTGCGTTTTTCAAATCCAAATCCATAGCAATACTGGTCACTTGGTTAAAACCTCAACGTTTCATACTAAAAAAGTACCAGTCCTATCAAATTATCCTTCTTGTTTAGTGATAATTATCATTTCCCTACATGAACCAACTCTGAAAAAAACTGCAGTGGCAAAATAAATCTGAAGTTCTCTTGAAACATTTTAAATAATCATTCGCATAGGCTAAATCACACAGCCAAGTGCTTTGCTGATTGCTATATTTCATTATTGCTAATGTATTCTTTAACACACTGTTTTCCAGCATACTGTGCTTTTAAGAGCCCAAGTTCCCCACTAGTGGGCACCATTTATCTTTTCATTCCATGCATCTTCACATCTCATGTTACTGCAAACCCATTTCTGATACAAAGCCATTATAAAAAAGCAGGATGTGAGGAAAATAAAACTAGAACCACGGTTCAGTCATTTGTTACTTTCATAGGTTTTTTTTTTCTTCCTGTACAAACCCAGCAAGTTATATAATTTACAGTATAACTTTCAGTCTATTTAAAATCCCATTGGAAAATAAATTAATAAACACATTTGTAAAAATATGGCAGGCCACAAAAATGCTG
Source organism: Brotogeris chrysoptera (assembly GCA_030323915.1). NCBI lineage: Eukaryota > Metazoa > Chordata > Aves > Psittaciformes > Psittacidae > Brotogeris > Brotogeris chrysoptera. Next base: position 24,938 of record JARCZZ010045453.1, read on the forward strand.
TTAAAAGATAAAAAAACCAACTCTTTGATTAGAAATAAATAAAAAATATAAAAAATAGTCGCACACACTTTTTACATTCACTTTACAAAAACTGAGTGCAAAAGAAGAAAAAAAAAGGAATCGTACTGAAATAAATACAATATACTAACAGAGTGCATTGCTGTTAATACAAATAGTCTGTTGTGTTTTTATTCTTTTATTTTTTTATGTCAGCTGGGAAAAAATTAGTGCAATGTTGCAATTGTAAATGCAGCATGGCAACCTACACCCCTTAGCAGTACATGAACTCCTAACAGATCCATCTGGAGTTTACTGCTGTTAAGTAATTTCTGTTGCCCAGCAGCTTTCACATCCTACACATGGATGCCCTTCACTGCCTGTTTGATACTTTCCAGCAGAGCTTTGCATTCGGGGGAATAGTCCCGTTCCAGATTGCTGTACATGTCTGTGAGCGTATTTACATATGCTTCGAAATTCTGCTCACTGATTGGCCCCTAAATGAAGACAAAACAGATTATAATTGTAAGGGAGAAAAATAAGGCCAAAAAAAAACCCAGGCACCCAATCCCAAAGCATGGAAAAGCAGCGATATGGCAAATGGGGAGAAGTCAGGGCAGCCATCCAAATGAATGGAGGGGTGGTAGAAATTAAGGGAGTTTTGTATGCTGGGGGAGCCACACATTCTCCAAGCAAGAAAACGGGTTGGAGATACTAGTGTAACTTGCTTTTTATTGTGATCTGTTTGGCTCTGAGATTGTGGCTGACATCCCCTTAACTGTCCTCATGTAATCTCCCATTGGCACTCTTGAAACTGGGCAAGGGGACTGTAACTCTGGAAACCCAAGTACCTTTGTGGGTTTTGCTTGTGCTTGCAACTAAGACATAGAGGACATGGAGTTTTGAGAAGGTAGAGCTTTGTTAGCTCCAGAAGAATCACTTGTATGAAACAGGTTAAAGTTTTGATCTACAAGAAGAGTAAATAAGGATTCTTTTTGTGAAGTTTTCACTCTTTGTGCAGGATGGACAGACAGATAGAGAGGGATGAGGGAAAATCCTGTCCTGCGCCATGAGAAATGGCAGAGATACCAGGGCTGGTTCAGTCCTGGAAGAAACTGTCCTTGCTATCACACAGATTTCATGATCCAGCATCTCTGCAAAGTAAATTAGCCTAAAAGAGCTCTCTGCTAATGCAGCTTCAGTGCTCCTGCTGGTCCCTGAGCTTGCTCATCTGCTTCAAGTGCTGGCAAAACAGTCTCAAAGAAGGTGCGAAGCTGCTGGCTGTGGTCTTACCATCTGTGGAAGCTGAATGTCAGCGAGGCTGGAGATGAGAGCTTGGCTAAGGCCAGCTAACTCCTTCAACAGGCTCTCGTTGTTCTGCTCTATGAGTTTGTTCTCTTCTTCTATTGTTTTCAAATTGCTCTCCATAGATGTGATCTAAAAGAGACAGGCAGGTACAAACACACAGACTCTTGGCAGCACTGCAACTGCAATTTGAAATCCAAATGGCAGTAGTAAGAGGGACCACAATGGATCTAAAACTCAGGTATGTTCTTTTTAGGATAATTATAATTTCTCCACAGAATATTCAGAGCAAGGAAAAGGTTGTGTTTTCCCTGAACTGATGGACTCTGATGCTGGTTCACAGAGAAACCTTGTGGCAACGAGGCACTGAAAAGTGCCAGGCACTGGGAGGAAGGAATTGAGCTCAGGTGGGAAGGTCAGTGTGGAGCTGGGATGGAGAGTGTGGCTTCAGGGCTAGTGGAGGGGAGGAGAAAGGAGGCTGATGTATACATTGCTGTCGTGCTCTTACACCATCCCTTCTGATCTACTACAATAGAGAGGTTATGGTTATTAGCTGTCATGCTACTTTCCTGCCTTGCTTTTGGAGGGAGGGTAGAGCTGTGGGATGGCTGGGATCAGCAACGGGACTGGCACTGGAAACAGTAAGAGAAAAATAAAGTGCAAAGGAAACTGAGTGGTTGAGTGCACACCTATCATCACAAAGATAATGTGCGATCAACAGAATGGAACCCAGGGTTTTGGAAAGAGCAGGAAAAAGGGTCCAAGGTAGCAAAATGATGTATTTTTAGCATGAGCTCACTGGGAATATATTCAGCTCTGAAGGCTTATATGTCAAAAGCAGTGCTGAAAAGCAGAAGGCATCAGTGGCTGGGTACGGTTCCCTGCTGCCCATCTCCTTGCTCTGCAGCAGGCAGCAAGGCAGTGGGGCAGGGCAGAACCATGGACTGCCATCCCTGTGCCTGGCCACAGCTTCACAAGGCATAGAGTGACGGAGACACATTGACAGCTGTTATACCCACCCTGTCCTTGTTAGGTTCTCTGTACTGCTTAAATGTCTCTTGTTGTGGACACTTCCCTTCCTTACACACTGTGACACAGCAAAATGATCCCCAGGGATCCCTTTTTTTCTGCCTGCAACCCACTACAGCCACCTCTTTGGAAGGTGTTTGCAGCAGCATGGCCTAACCCCTGCCCAGGCTAGATTATAAGCAATAGAGGAAGCCAGGTAGGGATGTGTTGCTTCAGCTGTAGCTCAATTCAGGCTTTGCTGGTCAGACTGCCTTCACCAGGAGCAAGTCTGAGGGTAAGAAATCTGACTGCATAAATTGTGCAATCTGTGCAAACAGCATAGTGATCACCAGAGAGAACTGAAATAAGTGTCCTGAGACACTAAACCCCACCCTCCTCACAGTGCAATTTGGGATAGATATCCCCACAACCTTTGCAGTGTGAAGCCTGATCATTTAGATCCAGCATAGGTGCCATACATTTCACCCATATTTAGAGCATACATACAGTGGTTATTGCAAAAACATTAATCAACACTGTACATTCCAGTGTGGTACAAATACAGAGGAGTATGGTTACACTCAGCTTGTTTTAGATCACTTTAGACCTATATTCAGTTGCCAGATCTCATTTAGGAATTTTATTATTAAAGTCCTATTCCTAAAATATTGACTAAGCTTCAGCTCTTGCTTTTACCTGCTTTGTCCGGATGAACTGCCAGGTGCATAAAGGAGCCCCTGTGGGGATGAGCATATTCAGCTCACTCTGTAGAACCACTATCAGCATCTTAAAGCCTATTTAATCTCTCCAGTATAAAAAAGAATGAAAGAGAATGACTCTTTTTCATAGCTCCCTTCAAACTCCTCTGCTACACAAATTAGCAAAAGGCATCCATTCCTTACCAGGTGTTACCTGGAGACAAAATTCAAACTGTTTGAATAACTGACAGCGGGTGAACTGAACTAGGGAGATTTTCTTAGCTATGCATAAGAACAAAGCCAACCTCTATTAAGAGTTATAGTGTGCAGGTAAGAGGCAATATCCTCCCTAAAAGGTGCAGTCATGGGATTCTGCACAGTTTGGTCAACAAAGAAAAATGAATGTTTTGTTCGGTAAATACAGTTCTTCTGCTTGCTAAGATTAGCTACAAACTGCCCTGAATTTGTCCTTCACCAGATCTTTAAGACGATACCCAGGAATCTGCTGCTTATTTACAGATAACAAGCAAAGAGAAACTTGACAAAATGGCATGTAGGACTTTGGCATTTTTAAGTGCCACAGAGGGATGGAAAACAAGTGCACAGTAAACTAGCTGTGTGTAAGCATGCATTTACATAGCATTTCATTTATTGATTTTGCTTAAGCATAATAATAATAATAAGCATAATAATAATAATAAGCATAAGAAAAGGTAAAACTTTCATGTCAATGTCATACCTGGGTTTGAAGTTTCATCATGTCAGCTTCAATTTTAAGATTGGATTCATTCAGTTCTTTTATTTCCTCGTCCAAGTGTCTAATTTCTTCATCACTCTCAATGCCTGCAAATTATTATTGAAAATACCAATATCAGATTTAAAGTGTTCGCATATAAATGGATGTATGAGCAATAAACTGCATTACATTTTACTGATTAAGAGGAAGATAACAAGCTTTTGACCAAATGATTGATCCTCAAATTGCTTCTTACTTTGCTTTTACTGTCAAAATTGTTTCCTAGTTGTAAAACATATACATGAGCTGAAACATAGAAGGGGCTTTCTGAATCTTCATGTTTCACAATTCTTTTCTTCCAGTGCAATACACAACTGCAAGCTGGAGGGTACAGAAAGGAAAAATTGCCCAGAAAGAGAGAAGTTTATTAAAAACCATGAGGGAGTATTTACAATATTGTTTGAGTTTTTTTCTGCTTTAAAGGAAACTTAACAGCAATCAATCTTTTGCAGGTAGCACCCCAGGGTAACATCTCCACTAGTGTAATTGTTGACTTTAGTAAGCTCTTATGCATCTGCTCCTGATCTTGCAAGAAATTCTGTGGGGGCAAGTCTCGGTGCAGAATAACTTCAAGAAGCACAGCTTTAGTTACATGTGATAAACAGTGAAATTTAAATAGCAGCAAAAGGGAAATTGCAAAGAACAAAAACCTCAGATCTTTTAATGAAAGACTTGTTCTAAGAAATACTGAGCAGCTACAGCTGCTGGCAGTGTGTGTCCCTCTTTCAGCTTAGTATGACTCTGAGACCAACTCTGCCTAGAGATTTGTACCACTGTTGTTACTGCTTTAAAACCTAGAGTCGCGAACTGAGTCTGCTATGGAGTATGCTTGGGAAAAATGTAAGCAGTAGTACCTGCCACGGTGAAAACATAGACGCATGGAATCAAACTTTTGCTTAATGTAACTGCTGTTTTGCTCAGCAGTTGAAGGCATAAATACTAAGTTCCCTGAATCCTGGCTCAATACACAACTTTCTAAATCATGCTGTAAAAGAAATATTTCCCCTTATAACTATTTGGAAATTGTTCCTGTACACTTGGGTTAGCAAAATTGTCCAAGTACTGCACAGATACTAAACCATGTAGTATTCAAGTTAAGGAGAAGAGGCAGTTTTTGCACACAGTATTTATGCCTTCTTACCTCAGTCATCAGACACCTAAGTCCTCCTGATCTGTAACTAATAATTTATTAGTAATAACAATACAGAAAGCTCCAAATAAAAAAATGCTCTGATACAAGATAAGAGCATACCCTTAATGCTGAGTTATCATGATGTAAATGCGAATAATTTTATAATCTCTCATGCAAAGATTTTGTTATTCAAGATTTGTTATTGGAGGAGACAACTGAAAGGAGTGAGAATTAATGCCGGAATGGCACAAAGGGGCATAAGTATAAATGGGAGTCAGGGCCCTTCTATCTAAATAAATGTCATCATCTTTTACAAATCTCCTTACCGCCACTTGCTTTAAGCTTGATAGTCATTAATTCTTCCGAAATTTTGCCCTTTTTTATGGTTTGTGCATTCAGAGGACAGCCAGACAGGCTGAAACAGATAGGGAAAAAAAACATTAGCACCCACTTGAAAATGGCAACAATCCTTTCAGGCAATATTATCATGCACTTGGACAGACCTTTGTACCTAAGGTCATTTCAGTATCTCCATTATAGCATAGCTTCGGAGAATGACAAAACTCATAAAGAGCCATTTAACTGCATATACCAGCTTGAAAATTGGCATAGAAATCTCAGCCTATAAGCAAACAACTCTTAAGTATATCACAGAATAATCAAAATTGCAGTGGCAGACACTGTTATGTGAAGATGCATTTACAGAATTCTTGAAGTTCCAAGACTTACAAATAAAATCGCTTTATTGTTTTCACTAATGGCTTGTGCTCCAGAGGAGAGGGCCAATATGGGTCCTTTAAAATGGCAAATTTGCTATCCTAAAAATATTTAGTTAATGTGACAATTTCCACGGTGCACAACTATTGCATCATTTTTTTGATACATAATAACGATCAATACAATAATAACTCTGAATATACCCTATAGACTGTAATAGCTTTTTTGAATGGTTCTATTATATAGTCAGTTTGCTTTTTGACGACTGTTCACATTAAATTACATTTTGCTATTTCAAAGCTTACAATTTCATCAACTGGTAATTATCCGAGGCAATTTTTATTGCCCACTAAAGGGCTAAGATGAATTGCACTGTCTTAATACTATCTTTATAAGTAACAAAGAAGAAATGCCCATATGCTGAAGAACTGGCAGAGAGATACATATTCAGATGCAGCCAAGTAAGGAGTGAAGAAAAATTTTGTTCCACAGGAAAAAGGTTAATTTTTGTGTTTGTGTAAAAACTGAAACAAAAATCCTAGCAGACATGGTGTTTCCATATTGAGAGAAAAAGAAAATGATCTTTGCAGGTTGAAGCTACCTTCACACTGGTTTAGTTAAAAGTTACATAGGAAAGATGCTAATTCTCCAGTTCTAATATTCTGCTTTAGTATCTCTATTCAAAGCAGACAACTAACTGGAAGAATGTTTCAAAGCCATGATTTTCTTATACTTCAGATCTCCTTGGAAAAGATATCATGTCACAAAGCTATATTTACTTCCTTATTTTAACTAGCATGATCTTGAGTGTGTTCCAGCATTATGTAGGACAGAAATCATCTGTAGGATGTGTTGCAACCAGACAGCATACTATTTATGTTATTTGCTTAATTAGCCTCAGTTTACAGTAATGTCCCAATGTAAAGACTTTAAAGTGGGATTATAAATTCAGGGTTACACTGGACTCAGAATTTATTCATGTTACCTTGTACATTCATCTATTGGATAAGCTGGTTCAGAGTGTAAGACAGAAAGCAGAGGAAGTATAGAATGTAGACTTAATTCCTTCTACAGACAGAATACCAAATTTTGCCAGGTATTAATTCAGATTTGATAGCCTGATTCTTTAAGCCAATATTGACTGAATGTAGTCAAATGTTTTTTCAATGATACATAAAGTCATGGTGTTTATTGTTACTTATATGTGGTTACATGTGTGATTCCTGCTTAGGGTAGTTTTCTTAGATTGTTGTAAATTCAAACTTGTGTAATCCATATATTTGCTTCTTTGTGTGGTTATAGCTATTTAAATACAAAGTTTATGAAAACAGCTTTTCCACTTGTAGAAAGACGAAATTAACACAGCCATTGCTCTTGTTAAATCTTTTCTGGTGACATTTCAATGATATTTGCAGTTTCTGTAAAAGAGATACAGCTATTTGCCTAGGAAAGAGCTCTCTTAAATTTTAAACTGTACAGACACTGTGCTAATCTGAAGAAAATTCCTGGGAACAGGGAAGAAGAGGTTAAAAGTTGATTCCAGCTCTCTGAAAGTTATTCTGATCTGTATTACTTCAGCTGCAACGTAAACTGTGTTGTTACTCAAAAGACTTCAGTACAATTTATTCAGACCGTAACCTTACATGTTGTCAATTCAACAGTGGAACATTAAGGAAAAATGAGAAAACACAAAGGTATACCTTCTGTGGGTGACAAAAACATTATTAACATGACCCAGCCCGTTGCAGCCTGGCAAAGGACAGTGCGGCAGCTCTTGTTTGTTCAGTTTCCAGGATAGTGAAGACCCATTGACAGGACTCTCCTTCTGTCTCTTGGCAGCCAAAGGACAACCGGAAGCAGTGCGATGAGAAGTGTATTTACCTGATATGTGACCTTGGCCATCACAGCCTATCACTGGACATCTACAGAAGCACAACAAAAAAACCCCTGTTTTCACTGGAGAGAGCAGGCAAAGACAGTCTCAAAAAAGTCTGAGAAAATAATTTCAGGTGCCCATGCCACTTTGCTTTAATTGATTAAGACTTGGTCCCTGGTGGCACACTGCACCTGAGCGTCCAATTCACATCAAGCTGAATTGTGGGGGTTCAGCTAATTTTAAGATTAGGCAATTTAAAATACAGTTGTACAGCCTACAAAACTAAAACATGCATTTAGGTATTATTTTCCTAGGAAAGAAAATTGAACTTCTATCACAGGCAGTAAATCACACTTCTTAAAGTGTATGGAAAGTCAACATCTCTCCTCTCTATCTAAGTTTCTGCTATGAAACAGAGGATGGGTACCTGTACCTGGAAAACTTGTATCAATTCATGCAAATACTTGCAAAAGAAAGGTTTGTGATTTTTTTTGTGTTGCTCTGTCAGTATTATGCAGCTTCTCCTGTGTCATTAGCAAGTATTAAAGACAACAATTAAATCTTCATATCTATATTCTGGCAGCTATAGTTTACTGATTTTAATGGAATGTGCATTCAAGCCAAGAATGTAGTGATCTCTATTAAGTTTCCAGGTTTCACTTTAAGTGAAATTTTAATTTATACATACAGAAAAAACATGAGACTTACATATATTTAAATTCTCTGGAATATGACTTGAACATGTCATTCTGATTTAATTAACTGACATGTTTCACTACAGGCAGAAATAATTTGTTATCCTTTGTTTTGACAAATTTTTCAACCAAGTGGCAATTTCTTAGCTCTGTTTAAAGTAATTGGAACAATGCAAGCAGGGATAGCGGTTGCTCTTCACTGTCCAGTCTCCAGGGTGATTGACTTCACCAGCTTTGTTAGAAGCAAAACACTTGGTTCAGCTCCAGCTCTAGGCCCTATTCTCTCATGGATGGGGCATCTCCTATGATCTCTCAATTCCTGAGCTCTGACGGGCTTTTTCTCCCTTTTCTCTGCTAGAGCACTGCTTTTGTACTCACTTAAGTTCAGGGTCTTCTTTTTCTTCCTTGGTAGGAGTCACTTTGATACCTCCTTTCCTGGCACGAGGACAACCAGATAAGCTGAAAGAAATGCACAGTATAAAAGTTACCTTTTTCTGCTGCAGCTTGCCAAGACCCCTGAGCTCTGTAGCCCCATGTGGTGGGATGGTTTTTACCTTCTGTGGGATGCATAGTTCCCTGTCACATGGCCAGAGCCATCACAGCCAGGCGTCGGGCACCTATGGAATAATACAGACAGCTTACAAAATACAGCTTCCAAAGCATACAGTAAATATGCATACATTCTACAGTTTTTTGTAGGGTGGATGAAAGAACAGCAGAGCTTTGCTGAATAATTAAAACAAGGTTTTGCTGATTTTTCTTTAAATGAGCAGACCCCTTTCATATATCTTTTTTCTTTTATAAAGGAGGTTAAGTAAGAAATGTGAAATATATTGCTGTCATGGTTTAAGCCCCCCATCCAAGCAGTTTTCTCACTCACTCACTCCCCTCTCTTTCTTCCCCCAGTCCTGGGGGATATGGGGAGGAGAATCAAAAGAATGCAACTCGCACAGGTTGAGATAAGAACAGTTTAGTAACTAAGGTATAACACAA
>JARCZZ010045454.1:1539-15622 GCA_030323915.1 Brotogeris chrysoptera
GGGACACCTCCCACTAAATCATGGCACCCAAGGCTCTGTCCAACCCAGCCTTGAACACCACCAATGATGGAGCACTCACAACTTCCCTGGGCAACATCTTTTGTCAGGCCTTTGGATAAGCGCATGAGTGTTGTCTTCTACTACTGCTCCCCACTGGGCTCCGCAGCTCTGCTCCTGGTTTTGAATTCTGCAATGCACAGGATCCATAAATATTTAGTTCCCAGAGGTACTCAGGAGAGGAGAGGAAAACCAGCTGCAGGAAAATGAGGCATCTTTCTATGTTGAAAACAAAGTTTCTGAAGCTTTTTCAAGTCCTTGTTTGGCACAGCACCTATGCACATGCTTCATTTCAGGAGTAGCTTCATTGATTTCTCTTGCATGCCTGAGGTTACGCTAGTGATTAAGTCTTTTCCTGAATCTCTGGTTCTCAGGCCAGCTCATCTGATATGGATCTTTTACAGAGAGCCACAGAGCCTCTGTGAGGAGGCATTCTCCTAAGTATGTACACACTGGTGTTTGGATCCGCATTTGCTTGCATCTTGAATGGGTGGTAATGCAGTATGAGAATTGGGAATAGGATGCTGCATTGCCAGCATCCATTAAGCTCTCTGGAATTAATAGTCCTGAGACTAGTGTGAGCATTACAACAACAACATAAGTGTTTGCTCTCCTGCAAGAATGTTAACAGAGAAAAAAGAAGACTGTGCCTTGTGGTGTTTAATTGATTGAGCTGTTTGGCAAGGTAGGTGACGAATCACATAAATTAGGAGTCATGAGAGCCAGCTACTGCCAGATATTCTTCTGTTCTGTGCCTCCAGCAGCACTGCAGTGATACTAGTATGGGCAGCAAGTTCTGCAGGCTTTTACTAATAGAAATAAATTGCAGCACTGAACAATGCAAGTGAAAATAAGATGGAAGAATTACTCTGAGGCCTATTTCCATCTCCTCTAAATATGAGTATCAAGAACAGACTGGGTGACAGTTGTGACTTTTCTGTGATTCACCACCTTAGGATGTGAAAAGCTGTTTATCTACTTACCTACTAGTAAATGTAGATCTCAGCTGGCCAGGGCTCCCATTGTAAAGGCTATTGTACACATGGATTTCTATGTGCATCTTCCTTTTCCAGTAGAATGTTTTTCTATGACTAATTCTGGGATTTTTTATATTTGTCCAGGATTTCCAAAAACCTGGCAATCCTGGACACGTATCTTGATTCTGTGCAGGCTTGTGATCATATGTGATGAGTGCATCTCATCCAAGAACCATCATGCATTCAGCATGGTGGTCTGCTCCTGCACAGTAGATACAGCACAATGGGAATGTGTTTGGCTTACTCTGTGTGCATCGCATACCTGAACATTGTGAGCAGCCATCAAACTTTTTTGCTTATTTAATCAACACATTTAGCAAGTCCAGGGAATTCTTCTTGTATAGATTTTTACAGCACGTGCATGCACTGTAGGGAAGCAGAGGTTTTCTGCATGTCTATCATATTATGTATGTGGACTTATTTCAGCCGTGAAGGGTAGCACTGCCATTATGCAAAATTTCATACAATCCCACAGTGGATGCTAAATGATTTGCAGTTTGAAAGGCAGGGTCCAGAATGCAGCTGAAAAAGGAAAGGGGAGGCAGACTAATCTCATAAAGGTCTGCAATTGAATTATTGTTTTAAAGTTGTTCTACTTTGTTGTGTCTTCCACCATTACAAGGCCATTACAATTTTGATAGCTTTGATGGAAGTCACTTTGCATTATCCCATTATTTTTAATCACGTCCATAACTTTTCTGTTTGGTAGTTTGTTCCAGTATCATCAATAGAAAAATAAGTGATACATGGGAATTACTCATCGGAGGAGAACAAGTGAAGGACTGAGTCTTTGAAATAGGTCTAAAAGTGCAAAACTAGAGTTTTGAGCGGAACTTTCTTTGTTTCCACAGCTCTCACCCCATTTTTAGAAAGATGTAAAAATACTCTGAAAGGTGTAAAAATAATCTGTATTCCCTGGCCACTTGCATTTCTGTGAACATGGGTTATAGAGAGAAGAGGAGGCTGGAAGGCCGCCACCTGTTATACAGTGTGTAGCATCCATTAAGCAGCCAATTTCCAAAAAGGGGCTGCTTTTGGAAGTTGCTAGACAGCGATGTCCTGCCTTCACCCTGTTCATCCAGTGGGTAATCTGAAGATTTACTAGCTCTGGCTTGCCTTTAACTGGCCACCTGCCCTGTGCCTGATATCCAGCTGTGTGACTGGCACGGGTGGAGCTGTGGAGTAAGCCAGAACTTCATCATGTGGTTGTATTTACTTCATCGCACACAGTTAGTGGGTCTGCTCCTATAGGGGCTTCTGAATTAAATTTAAATACACCAGCATGGTGAAGCCATTTGTTGGTTTTCTGCACTTAACATCTTCTTTACTTCAGCAGCTGCCTTTGTACGTCAGATAACACCATCCGAGTTGAAAAGCTCAAGCAACAGCTACTTAAGCAAGGTAAAATATGCAGACTTCTTTTTCTCCATCATGGGCTGGTTGGCTTTTGGCATTTTTAGTTGCTACTCAAAATAGGATTCTTTTAAACTGCAGTTGATTTGCTGCGATAAGACTGTGGGGGTCTTTACCCTTGAACACTGAACTGCAGATGACATTTGGTATTCTGGGGTTCTCATCATAGGACGGGTTTTTAAATTTAAGTCCTCAAAGCCTCTTGTTCTCAACTCAGGCCATTAGGGTACCTTATAAGACTCAGAAACTGCAGTGTGAAATCTTTCCTGTGTTTCTTTCTTAAGCTAATGTTACCTGAAACAGAAATAATGCTAAAGCCATTATAGTTTCATTCAATGAATGCTACTCCTGGTATCAGAGTCCGAGACAAGAATAAGAATTATAGATTACTTCTGTTTTATCAGCAGCATAAATTTGTATAAAAATGTTAAGATTTTTTTATTTATTTATTCCCCAAAGATTTAAAATATTTTTATTCCCAAATATTTATGGATCTTCTTCAGTCGTTGCACTGTGAAGTCATATTAATGTGGGGTTTCACTATACCCAGCAACAGCAGCTCTGGATAATAGAAACAAGGACCTACCTCAAATCTCACAGCACTGGCCTTAGCTACCTGCTGCAGAGCTATCTGAAGGGAGCAGAAGCTTTCCATTGGCTTTGTGATCCCATGGCAATAGCTGTAAGAACGCACTGCTTGACTGAGCAAGTTCAGAGATGACAGATGGCTCGGGGGCCTGGAAAGCACATGTCTGTCAAATCTCCCACGTCGTGTAAGACTCACCCTGCTACATGGCACTTCCCCTCCTCAGGATTGTCTCTGCCCATACGCCAATGACACAGTGGTCAGAAACAAGCAGCCTAAGCAGGTTTATGTCCCTGTCATCTAGCATTGGGTGTCAGTCTTGTGCGTTGTCACCTAAGTCAAAAGCAAAAAGCCTGCAGATATTGTCCGGTTTTTTTCCAACAGACTCAATTTATCTCCTGCTGAAACCATTAGCTACCTTGCCAGCAGTTTTAGCTGGTAATGACAGTACCTTAAAATAAGAGGAAACAAAACCCAACACTTGCACCTTGAAGTGGCCGGGCTTGCTGCCTTGTAATGAGCGAGAGCTCTCCTTTGTGTTAACCTAACGGTGGTCCCAGTAAAATCCAATGAGTTGAACTACCACTACATTACTATGAAGAGGTCTCTTCAAACATAAATCCAAACATCTCCTTTTGAGTCTTTTGTGGATGATGGTGTTTGCCACAGCAGACTGTTTGCCTACAGAGCTTTCTTCTTGCGTTGGCTAAAAGCCAGTTCAGTTCAAACAGGCTCATACTTCAGAATGATGGAGATGCTGTGACAAAGGAAAGGACAATGTTGACAAAACATTCATTTTTAATCATGGTTCTCCACTGAAAAAAAGCTGATAAAAATTTTACCCAAGAATTGACTGCAAAATCATCCATGTGCAAAGCCCTCATTTAAAATCTGAAGCAGCCCTGGCTTTCTGCATCATTCCTGGTCCCCTCTAATACAGCATTCCTTCTATATTCTATAAATAAAAAATATAAATATTATTATTAAATTTATTATTAAATTATTAAATTATTAAATTATTATTAAATTATTAATATAAATATTATTATTATAAATATTATATTTTATAAAATATAAAACCTATATTCCTTGTTTCTATCTTCTTTAAAGCAGATCAGAGGGTGGATGTGGTTTATGACAGAATTCATTGCAATATTCTTTGAGGAAGATGTTGCATTTTTTCCAAAACCTATGTTTCTGTTTTAGGCTGAAGAACCAAGAACTGACGTTGGTCAGGAGGTGACGGAGGAGGGGAAAGATATGGGTCCTACTGCGTGATCTTAGTTCCTTGAAGTATTATTGGATGAATTAATTTCCTTATCAAATAGAGCATATTTTACACTACAAATTTCTACCAAATTTTCTATTGCTAAAAGGCTGCAGGAAGACTTCAGGAGGAACTGAAGTTACCCAATTGGTACTCTGACTACTGAATCGGTCAAATGTTTTCAGAGGTGAACCTTTTGATAAAATTTTGACATTCTGACTTCTGAGCAATTTCTTCCAGCACCTATGCAGGCTTTCTTAGGGTTTGTCATGATAAACTTTGCAGGAGCTATGCCTTTCCCTCTAAGATGCAGCATGCCGAGAACTAAGGGCACTTACTTAATCCATAGTCATCTCGGTCTAAGGAAGAAGTCAAGCTACTGTCTTCACCAAAAGTAACAAAATACTCAAAAGTAACAGACAGTGGAATAAAGTAGATTAGATTAAAAGATAAATTCAGTTATCCAAAGTGTTCCAGTACTGGCAATAGGTTTTAGAAAGCATTGTGGTTATATTATGTCCTTTAAGGACAGAAATCTATAAGGCAGATGTGATCGTTCCTATCAAGCCATTGCATTTAGAAAGATTTTGTTAACATGTTTGCAATATTTTGAAAGTAACAGTCAAGGGTGTTTAACTAGAGTTGTGGAAATACATCACTTTGACCTTTAGTGGTGTACTCAGTAGGAATTACCGCCCAGGGGAACAGGTCATTGTCTCTCTCAATGAATACTTTACTCAAATGAAAAAAGCCCCATCAATTCTGTAATTAATCCAAAAGATTTCCACGCTTGTCTTGGGAGGAGCAATAAACAGCAGGCAAAGAAAACCATCTCCATCTGGAAGAAAGGGAGTAATGATGGTTTTGACAGCAAAGGAATACCTCTGCTTTTCATGGAACCCACAGTCAGATTCCAGGCAGAAAGGAGGATCCCTCTGCTGGTTATTCACAGGACACAAATTTATTTGCAAAGCCCTTGGGACCTGCAAGCAAGGCACAGAAACACCAAGCTTTTGTACAGGTAACAAGGGCATACATTGCTTTTCAGAGTGGCAGAGGTTTGTTTTCTTCCCTCAGTGCTGTATAGAGTGTTGACCATCACCATGGGAGCTGATAGCGTTTTGCTCACCCCATCATGACACATGTATTGTTTCTCCCACCTGTTGCACCCTGTCAGTAAATCCTTACGTCCTACAATGTCTGGCACTATCAGTGATGATACTGCTGTTTTCACTTAAGTACTAAATAATAATCTGTTCTGTGGTTTGTGAAGCCTTCATGGCATCCTCCAGCCTCCGCTGCACTCTGTAAATGAATGCAACGCTTGTAACTACCAGTGACAAGCAGATGTTAGGTCATGGCTCATCTCTCTCATTAAGGTAATTAGTGACCTGTACAAGATGATCAGTCAGGGGTTTTATCCATCTCGACATCGGTGTCTGGTTGCCTGCACAGAAGGATGCTGTTTATAGTCCCGTTCATAATTTCTCCCTTTCCTGTTCATCATTATTATTATCCAAAGTGCCTTTTTGCTTCTGTTAGCAAAACCAGAATCCCCCATGCCCCAGTTTTAGCAGCTAATGTCCACAATAGGGGCAACTGATCCAGCACAGGAGTTAAATATAACCGTGTCTAGTGCAAGGAGAAGATTTAATGGGAAATGGTTGTCATTCTTTCTTCCTAAAGGCACGGGAAGGGGGGGGGGGGCGAGTGGGCGACGTACACACACAGACACACACGCATCCCACAGCGAGGGAAGAGGCAGAGAGCAGGCAAGGCAGAGAGGGAGCGAGGGTAGAGGCAGAGAGATCCCCAAAGCAGCCCTGTGCCTCTGAGCTGGAAGCTGCCAGGGCACAGCCAGCATGTTGGTCCTCAGCCCGTTTGTCTGGGGATCCTACCTGCAGCTTGTCTTCTGCTTTGCTTTATCTCAGACTGCGTACGTTGACAATGTCTTCTCAGTTTCAGCAGGTAAATTGCTTTAAGTCTTGTTACTTTTCCTTGCTTAGAGCTCTCTGCACTTTGATTCTTGCAGTTTCCGGTGATTGGGAACACAGGATAGAAAGACAAGTAGTTGAAATTGCAGATCTTGGTGAAGGGATTTTGCACTACAGACCTGTTCTGCCACATGCCGGGACGTTTTGTTGCTTGGTTGTTTCTGCTTTTTTATTTATAATTTCTGTTTCTAAACCCCTCCCTTCCCTTCCCCGTAAGAAATAATAGACAAGATCCTCAGCTGCTTTAAAATGCCTTTTTTTTCCACTGGCTTCTATGGTGCTGTGCTAATTCATGGATCTGGCCCAATTAGTATACTACTTGCATGTCTGCATGTTTCTTTCTATTTTGGATGAGTTTAGGTGGATTACAGCAAGGGAAAGGGAATGAATCTTAATGTATATCTGCTTCTATAAATAAAGCCCTGACCTCAATGAGCGCTGCCAGAGTCCAACTGGATGTTAGCAGAATAAACATCATCTGGCTCTGGCTATGACACTAACAAATACTCGGATGACTTACATAGCAAACAAGAGCACACTGCATGGAAAATCCCTGCTAGGCAAAGGCAAAACAAATTAGTTGTCAGCTGAGCCAGGGCACTGGCACTGGAGATCCCACTTAATAGATTTCACAGTTTCATCAGCAAGACGTTCCTTTAGCTACGTTCTGTGCAAAGGAAGGGGAAGGCTGCCCAGTGCTCGGACTCCATCTCTCCTATGAGGAACTTGTACCAACTTAGGCAAATTGCTGTCTCCCGCCTTCTGTTTGTTGTTCCGTATCTTGTCAACAGAGATGCTTTTGAGTAACATCTTTAATTCCTTCAGTGTCAAATCTGAAATGGTTCAACTAAGATTGGTCAAGGTCAACTATACCTACAGATCCCCCCTCCTCCGTGTCTTTCACATGAAGACAGTGACCAAAAGGGTGCACGTTTTAAGTCTATACATAAAATAAGCCTTAGACATGATGCTAAAGACACATGGCATTTCTCTCTCTCATGGTTTAATTCAGGGCATTTAGAAGAGAAGGGTATCAGGAAGGTAGCTTGTATGAGGTGATAGATTTCTGCACTAAGTTACCGAATGCATGATTTCCTCTAAGGGTTTGGGGCTTTTTTAATCTTTTCAAACATGCAGAACCAGTAACTGTATTTCACTACAAAGAGTCTGTCTGAACAGTCCATTCATTTAGAGATATTAAAATAATAAGATTCTGAGGGCCAGAAGAGTAATGCAGATATCCTTTGGGGAAAAGCCCTATAGCATTTAATAATGCAGCTATTACAGTCCTGTAGTCGTTTCAGATAGCTTTTAAGATAGCATCTAGAGAAGCCTAATGTGTGAAGAAGTACATGCTTTGAAAAAGAATCTAATCCATTCTTTCAAACTTTTAGGAACTAATATGTTTTTCTACCAAGCTGTCTAGGATGCTACAGAGCATTTACATTTATTACTATTTCTATTCAATTGGGTAGGCTTTTTCCCTTACATTGAGATTAGTTAATGCTGAGGTACAGGAATTGCCAAGACTTATTTTCATTCATATATTCCAAATCGCTTTGCAATAACATATATGTTATTAGACCTTAAATTTGTTTATTTGACACCTGTATGGGCTGCCAAGTCAAACAAGAATGTCATGTATCCACCACCTGCATGGCCTGGACTTTTTCCTATGGCACATACTTGTGTGTCTAGAGAAGCCATTTTAACTGCCCCTTTATCAAATAATTAACTTTCCCCTTAGAAGAAGAAAGACTTATCACCTCTACTGAAACCATTGTAGAATAGGCAAATATGAAGGAAAATGCCAGGCTCTGTCCTTTGCACTAGCATGTTTTCCATAGTGCAGCCCTGGAGCCTTGCCTGCAAGAGACCCCAGGGCTCCCCACGCAGACTGCAGCCAACAACAGCTTCTGGGTTTAGGCTTGGAGAAGGTGTGAACCTGATTGGGAAATCTGGTTCCCCATGTGGAGGTTTGGGCAAATTGCCTCCCCATGCACTACTCTGTGATAAAGCCCCAAGCCATGCTCTTCTGGCCAAGCCACTGGGAATCACCTTTATACCCAGCAAGCATTAGGAAGGCTTCTGTCACGAATGTATTATAAACGTTTACTTGATAATAGGTGAACAAAATAGCATCAGGCATATTCGGTCATAATCCCACAGCTGAAGGGCTGGATTAAGAGCCGTACTTTGGCAAGCTGTTACATACCTGTGTGCCATTATTATTTGTTAATGAAGGCTATTTGGTATGAAAAATGACATCATAAAAGCTTCTTTAGTGCTTTGGTTGCGTCTGCATTTTAAGAAATATCTCCTCAGTAAAAAGCTGGTTGAAATCTCACCGCGGGTACAGGAGGTGAATTAATTCTCTTTAAATTCTCAGTTACTTTAATGTTTTCTGGAATGTTCTGTAACTGTCAGCTGTATCTGGCACCAGGATGCAATTTCCCATTTAAAGAATAGATTTAGCACTGTGCTTGCAAATTCTATAACTAATCACATTTAACAGTGAGGATGTTCTTAAGCGACAACTTGTCTTTCCTACATTTCGGAAATGCATTTGGGTATTTTCCAGCTATGCCTGAAAACTTCTGGGCTAAAAGTACTTTCATTTCTTCATAGCAACAGGTCACATATAAAGAGATTTACAAAGCATTAACTGGAAAGCTGAGATAAACAACGGGTAAGGGGAAATAGACTTGACTTGTAGAATAATTGGGGAAAGAAAGATAATCTGGATCTTTATCTGTTCTGCTGCCAACTCCACCTTATATTCCCATTATCCACAAGCAACAGCGCATCCTTGTTTCTGGAAGTATTTTCAACGTCACAGCAGCTCCAAAGAGTTGAATCTCCTGGTACTGAAGCATCAATCCTAGAGGAAGTACTTCAGGAATAATACTACAGCATGCTCAAGCATGTTGCTGTGGTTCCAAGTGGCAGTGAAGATTCCCAGGAATGGGTAGCTTAACCCTCCTGGAGACAGCAGGTTTCTTTTCAGGGTAACCTCTTGTATCCCACCCTGATGCCACTGTGTTTATGGTGTCATTTATAACTATTTTTCAAAGCTCTTCTCTCTGAGGTTCCTGCATTGTGCACTTGAGAAGGTTGCACTCATGTGGTGTAAACCAGGCGTGAAGTTTATACTGATCTTTAGTATGGCTACATGAACCAGCCTGCACCTTGTAAGAACCAGCCTGAAGGGAGCCACCTTCCAAACTCAGGTAGAAGAAAGACATTTGTCCTCTCCCCTTCATTCCTTCTCCTCCCCTCTTCAAATCACCCAGGCCGAAGGTTTCTGAGGTTCTGCAGAGAGGTGGGAAAGTATTTAAATTACCAGAAACAGCTGGAGAATAAGAACAGCATCTTGATGCTGTGGACCTTGGCACCCTCTGTGTTCCTCAACTAAGGGAAGAGGATGATTTTCATGTGTGAAAGAAACATCAGGAGAGACAAAACACAAAACCAAGTGGTGATTTCTGACACTGAGGGAATCAGGATCCCAGCTGCCTTTCTGTAATATACGAACCTCACGTTTGTTTTAGGGTTTGTTTTAGGGTTTGTTTTAGGTTTTTTCCTCTAATGAAACAACCTGTAGGAGCCCTAAATATTGTCCAAAAGGACAGAAGAGATGTCAGGTGGATGATTTCATTTCTAAAGAGAGTAATTGCAAACATTTGTTTATGCAAAATCACAAGGGAAAAAATGATCAGAGTGCTTGCAGGAGTAAGAAAGATTCGGAAGGGATTTAAAATAAGACCAAATGTAAAAGCCAGAAGACTCTCACAGAGCCTAATAAGAAAACAGTCCAAAGGTTACAAGCAAGCAGAGATGGATCTTTGAGGGGCAAAAATATCAGCCCAGGGAAGGAAGCCTGTCTCTGCTCTGGAAAGTCAGCATGGACTCAGGAGCTGCCCAGCATCCTGACACTGCTGCTCAAGGGTTTTCGCATGGAACACACATGAGTAGGAAATCTTTGGTAGACTGTAGTTCCTGATGGAAATGAACCACTGGCAGAGGCTTCATTAGGAGAAGGAGAGCACAGTACCATTGGCCATAAGACAAGGCAGTCACCTGGTTGTGGATCCGGCTAGGCAAATGTCTTGGGGCTGAACTCTCTTAGGGCTGGGCATTTAAAAGCTTTCTATCTTGTTTGTGACTCACAGAAGCCTGAAAAGGAGGCAACAAATTCTTTCAGTAGAGTATCTCTTCGTCTGGAGACAAACAAATAACTTTGGGATAGGCCCAAACCAATGGCTAGAACAATAAGCCAAAAGAACTGTTGTACAGGGGTTAACCTTCGAAGAAGGCAGTTCCTGAACAGCCTCTGGGGAAAGGCTTGGACTGGTAGCAAAACAACAGCCTAGTATGGTGTGGTTACTCTTGCTTTAAGTAAATGGGTCATTGAAATAAGCACAGTTAGGTTAAAGAAGCACTTGATTTGTCTTTATCCATAGTTCCACCCCCTAGTAGAGATGACCTGTGAGAATCCCTGACTGGGTTCCATGTTAAGGTCAATGCAGGTAATACTCAGGGACGAGATAACCTAAGGATTCATAGACCCTTCCCTTGTGGCATATGGTGCAGCGCCTGTTCTGAGTCATGCGAGAGCAGAGCAGCCACGCTGGTGCACAGCCTGTCCATGACCTTGTGCCTGCGCCCAGCTTCATGTCGGGAAGGACAAGGGGAAGATCAGCAGCATGACTGCAGCAAAAGAAATTGCTAATATTACTTAAAACTATAGAAAAATATCGTTTGTGCAGGAGGAAGTTTGTTGTCAGGATAGGCCATGTATCCCTGCAGTCTAACTCTCAGTGCTAGAATAGAATGGGATTGTAAAATTAGGGGGCACTTTCATCTGTACTGCAATATTGGACTCACCCAGGACATGTCCAGGAGACCTACATCATGCTGCCCCTTGGCAACTACAAGGGACCTGGGAAAGCCCTTCAATCCTAGGGCTTTGAGGAAGACCAGAAATAGGCAAGAGATAAAAACCCCACAGGAATTGACAGACCCCCGAACGAGATCTGCTGTTTCTTCCCTTCTTCTCTCCAAGGAATCGCTATTTTAATGACAAAGGAATTGGAAGGATGCTTTCTGTAGTCACACAGTTTTAATGGTACAAAGGCATTTGGGCTGAGAAGGTGGATATAGGAAGAATACAGAAGAGGGCTGAGACTGTGGGGAAAAGAGAAAAGTAGCTATTAACCATTTTTCTCAGCAGCTAGCAAGTATGTATGCATAAATGCATGTGCCTGGGGGACGCACACAAGTAAAGGGAGATGATTTATCTAAAGAAGACAGTACTGTGATTTCAGTTTTCTTCTATCCAGGGAAAATGTTGATGGATTTATTTGTTTTAGCTTCTTGAGACTATGAAGTTAATGACTTACAATACCAAATCAGTAGGTGTTATTTCTTGTGAAGGGTGGGGGAATAAAGTCAGCTGGGCTGTGAATCTGTCGCAGCAAGGGAGTCATGAGGAATTAATCTAGTCCAAGGTAGCAAAGTCTCAATGAGGAATTTGAAAGCCTATCTCTGAAGTGTTTCTGAGCACACAGCAACACCCACAGTCTCATAGGGATTGTCTGGGACTCTCTGAGCGTACAGTGGAGCAACATCAAAGCCAAGTACATGTTTGATCTGTGCCAGCACTGGCAGATTATGATCTTGCAGTTGCAGAAGGGTGGCACTGGTGTCTCTTGGCTTTGTGGCTACTGTTCTCACAGTTAGAGAAGTGGGAGAGGACTGTGCAGCAGTGAATGACATGCAGAAGTTTTGGGGCTGATGCAGCAGCCATCTTGCATTAGTCTTTTGGATTTCAGGCTCTTCTACAGATTGTAGAAGGTTTTTAGGCTTTATACAGATTATATATGTTACACTGCTGGTATGACAAGCAGTTGAGTTTTATAATCCAGCTCATAAAATGACTGAGATGAGATATTGTAGTTTACCAGAATGGAACTCTGTTTCTCGTATTGTAATTGAGTTGTCTGTGGCTTTTGGGGAGTTACTTAACTTCTCTGTGCCTCAGTTTCTCACGCACTAAAGGGGAGCATATCAAGTTGCCAACATTGTTTAGCAGCATCTAGTACTCTGAACATCTGCAAATGGAAGGCAATAGAAGGAAAATGGCACAAAATAGTCCTGTTGTGGTTATAGGGATTTATAAGCCATAGGTTTATTTTATAAACCCATATAATAAACCATGTTTCACCCATGACAGATTTTACTGGGGTTTTCACGTTCTTGTGAAACTGGAGTGCAGAACCAACCTGAGCAAATGCTTCTCTCTCTGTACTGACCTCAGCATTTTCCTACTGCAGTCAATCTGAGAGAGCAGAATATGATCTTTTGGTAGATGCATTGCCTTCATACATGCACACGTACATGGATTAAATGTCTGAAATATTTGCATATAGGGAATAAAAGACCTTTCCCTTGCTTAGAAATCTTGCATTTTGCCATTTCTGCAGCATTTTCAAAGGCTGTCCTGCAAAGATGCAGCCACCTATGTCCGTCTGCCCAGCCAGGCTGCAAGGGGCTCACAGGGGCCTCACTGCCTGTGAGCAAATGGGAGGTGGTTGGAGGTGTTGGGGGACGTGGGCTAAGTAGTAGGTGGGGACATGGGACAGAGTGTCCTTGCTCCTCGGGCTGGGTGAATACCGAGATCCGCTGTCCAGGCAGTGTGCCAGGGTCCAGCTATTGTCAAGCTTGTTGAGCGTAGACTGATTTTAAGTACTTTAATTTATTCATTCATTTATTTGTTTGTTTGTTTGTTGTGACAGCTTTGGAATGTGAGCCAGCTGCTGAGGTGCACATTACTGCTGCCACAGCCCATAGCCACTTTGGGGATTAAAAATGGAGTATTTTCAGATTTGTATGAGTTTTTCTTGGCTGAAAAGAGACTTGCAAAGGTTTCAGCTGGATTGGTTCTATTTTTTTGTCAGAAAGATGGGGAATTGTTTTCTAATCAGCTTTTCTCTGTTCCTTAAATACTCTGAAGCCCCATTTCAAGCAAAAGGAAATGAGAAGCAGGGGAGAGCAGCAGCTCGGTGTCTCAACCTGTAACTTCCAGGGGAGCTTCATGGGTCACCTCCTCCTTCTCCACACAGACACCATTACCTAAGCTGTAGGGTTTGGTATACTTCTTTGGCATGTTTATGTTAGCTGGTTTACAGGGAAAGATATATTTAGCCCATCAGCTGTAAGGTCTAAGTTCAAAAGTGTACTGAGAGCTGCAGACCATTTGCAAACCTGACTGCTTAACCCAGCTCCAGACACGAGCTCTATTCCCAGCTATGCTTCTATGTCCATAAGGCACATTTCTGGTCACAAAGCTTTGTAAAACATGTTTTAAAGAGGCATGTACTGTTAATATGCTGCTGCATGTCTTCGGGGTTTTAAAGGAGAGCTTAGCTCCTCCATCTGCTCTGTAAATGAAGTATTCTGACCTGTACGCCTCTCAAAAGGCACCTCTGGCAGGTTCTTAAACTTTCCTAACTTAAAAGGAACATGTGCCATAGTAACCTGGCAATAGATGTACAGAAAGGCACTGGGTGGCTGCGGCCCCTGGCATGCTGCTCTTCTTGTGATGAGAGGAAGAGAAGCCTGAATGAATGACAACAAAGCAGATGAAAGTTTCAGTTTCAGCTGTGACAAGCCCACATTCATTAACTGGCTGGTCTGCCCAGCTTGTTTATTATTAATTCTAAGTGCC
>JARCZZ010045458.1:0-16387 GCA_030323915.1 Brotogeris chrysoptera
AAGCAGTAACTGAAAACACTGGTGTTATCAGCACAGCTCCAAGGCCCAAAATCAAAAACACAGTGCTGCACCAGCTATCAAGAAGGAGAAAAATGACTGCTGCTGCTGAACCCATGACAACATATGAGAGAATGAAGAAAGAGTACAATATTTAGTATCTTTCATTATTTTCCATCAATTAAGATTCACACTTTGAGATCACTGAATATCCAGCTTCCCCAGTTCTTCACACTTCATGTATCATCTTCTGTTTTTTTAAAATTTGTCAAAAAAAATCCCAACAAACCCAACAACAAAACCCCAGAAAACCCTGATCTCATCCTCTTCACAAGTATCTTCCTTTTGTGCATTCTTGAGGTTAGTTTTAAAACTTAAATATTTTCCAGCAAGGTGTGCTTCACCATTAATATGGAGACATTGCCCTCATCACTGATAAAACTCAGCCATCTTATCACCTCTGGCACTGTGGTGAACTTCCTCCAGCCACAAGAAACCAACAATAGAAATTTGGCACAGCATATATCACTGTTCCTAGAAAGGTCTTCCTGTCAAGCTATCCATTCCCCTCCACCTGGCTGCTACAAAAGACACAGAAGCACACCCTCAGGAAAACTGCATGCATGTTCAGAGTACAAGGGAAAGAAGATGGAATAGGATACAATACAGTTCAGTTGGAAGGAACCGACAATGGTCATCTAGTCCAACTGCCTGACCACCTCAGGGCAGATCAAAAGTTAAAGCATGTTGTTAAGGGCATTGTCCAAATGACCATTAAACACTTGACAGGTTTGAGGCATCCACCACCTCTCTAGGAAGCCTGTTCCAGTGTTTGACCACCTTCCTGGAAACAAATGCTCCCTAACGTGCAGCCTAAACTTCCCCTGGCACAGCTTCCTCGTGCCGCCTGATCTCAGGGAGAAGAGCTCAGCACCTCTCTCCACTTGCCCTCCTCAGGAAGCTGCAAAGAGCAGTGAGGTTATCCGTCAGCCTCCTTTCTCTGAACTAGAGAAGATCAGAGTCCTCAGCCATTCCTCACAGAACATGCCTTCCAGCCCTTTCACCAGCTTTGTTGCCCTCCTCTGGATGCACTCAAGGACCTTCACGTACTTCTTAAAATCCTGGACTTTTCACAGCAGCAGTTCTACATCTCCAGTGAGAGAAGCCTGAGAATTTGCTCACACACCTCTCAAAGTATTTCTGTCCTTTCTTTTCCAGAAAAATTTGTTTGTGCAGCCATGAGGTACACCTGATCAAGGAAATTACACAGCTGAAAAATAAAACTGTATAATAAAGGCAAATAAAAACAAAGATCAGTGATCCAGATCACTATGAGGATACAAAGAGCCACATTGCACAGCAGAAGAGGTGGGAGCAAAGAGCAAGGCAGCAGGCAGTGATATGCCAGTTTATGTAGGTGGAAGCAGCCAAGGGTGGACGGAAGAACTTTGTAGGAGCCACGGTAGTAGGCACACTTCTGTGAAGTGTTAATGGCACCAGATAATACATCAATCAATAATACAGCAAGTTGCCTTAAAGGGCACCATGCACAGACACATGAATTTACAAATAATAGATAATAGAAGGCAATTTGATTCACATCATTAGCCAGGATTAATTGCTTTACTTCTTTCAAGCATCAGGGAACACAAAACCAAACAAAAAGAAAAAACACCTATAAAATCACAGTTCCTAAGGCTGCAGCAAGTTCTAACCTGAAAAAGTTTATCAAAATGCAGATCAATTTCGCATAAATGCAATTACAGAAAGGTCTCTTAAAACTACAAGCAGAACTAAATTTAATACATGACAGTACAGCTAACTAAGAGGACCGCTTACTGAACAAATCTTTTATAAACTGGAAAAAATAGGAGGATAAGAACATCAATTAATAAGAAATCTAATTTTTTTTAATGTTGTCTTATACTTTCAAGAACCAGTTTAAACAGTTTAATTCCCATCTATTTTTCCTTGTAATCTGAAACCCACAGTAATTTAAATCACTGGTGCACTAATAAGTAGCTTATTATTTCCTGTATTTATTCAGTGTAAAACCTGAATGCCACCACATTAGAAAAACACCAGGATAATCTGTAATTAAGACCTCAGTAATATTTTCAGTAACAATAATGATTTTTAAAAAGTTCTTATTTAACTACTCCAAAGTTCTTACTGTACCCAAATTTGGATATAAATATTTACAAGCGTTAGGCTCTTCTTCCATATAACTAATAAAACTCTCCTTCAAGAAATGTTCTTTCCCTTTGCCTTAAGGTGCTTCTTCTATCTAAACCAACACATCTATCAAAATGTGCTGAACACAGACTGCTTCTGAACTTTTCATAATGGGAGCTTTAATGGGGACTTTTCTATACTGGAGCTCCATAAATTTCCTGTCACTTTAGAAATACAGGAAGAGTAGCATAGCCATGACCAAGCATCTGGTTGCAGCCTTCCTGATAGCTGATAATCTGTCAGAAATGTAACTTTGCAGATCTTTGGAGAATGAAATGAGCCAAAACAACGAATTCCCATTGTGACCCTGTTCCCTATCTGTAACTGAAGGTTACTGTATATGAACTAGAAAACTTAGATTAAGTGGAAAAATTAATCAGTCCTGCTCTTCTTCCTGACTTCACATTGAATAGCAGAAAGCACAACAGAGAAACAGAACAAATACTTTTCTCAATTAAAGAAAAGCCCCCTGAAAGCCACATCTTTTACACATTTTCAGTAGTTATCAGAGGCTAAGAGGCTAGGTAAGAAAAATATTTAGGTTTAAGCAAAGCAGCAAGTCCAAAACAGGCTCTGAGGTTGGAGGGCCTATGTGGTTAAAGCCTGGCAGAAGTAAAGGCATTTTTTCACTTGTGAATAAATTGTCAAATGTAGCCTCTCTTATCAATATCAGGCTCTACCTATACGAACAAACATCTAGACTTCAAAACCGTTCACTAATTTACATGATCAAGAGTTCTGATGATTAACCTGATTTAAATTCTAAAAATCATGTTATCTTCTAATTGAGTATACAAATGTCTCTAAGCACATGTCAAGTATGAAATCTCAGTGCAGAGAGCAGACATTTTTCTTCTTAGGAAAGCTGTATGTCCCACCCACAACTCCTTCGTTCAGTAGTTATGTTCCTGAAGGGTAGCTCAAAATATTCATGTAATAAGCTCCAAAGTTAAGGCTCTGTATTTAGGATAAACACAGACATGCATGCTGCTGTTAAGAGAAAAAGTAGCTCAGTTTACGAAATAAGTACGTATTCTCTAACATGCACATATGCCATCAACACTACTTATTTGTGTTTTGATAGCTTTTCCTCTACACTGCCCCTCCCCCCACATATTGTATATATTTCTATACATGGAAATTGTGTGCCAAGCGTATTTTTCTTCATTAAGTGTTTTTACCTGCTCCTTCCTGGTGGCAACAGTAATAACTGGGATCACTAAAAGCCCAGTACCAGCCCACTCGAAAACAAATAAATGCAGCATGTAGCAGAGGGAATTGATAAGACATTCCACTCCCATCCAGAAGCACTGCTATGACAGATAGACAGTGAAGTCAGACGCAGATTCTTCTAGAAGTTGCATCTTAGAGATAGTAGAGCCTCTGATGTGACATATAACATGAGGTTCTATGCAATAGACTTCTAGGTAAGCATGAAAGACTATTATTAATGTCATTTTGCAGATAAAACACTGTCATGGATGATCCTGTTATCACTCAACAGAAAACAACTTTAAAACTGTGCATGAAAATGCAAAATGTAAGTGGTCACCTCTCCAGATAGGCTAAATTTAATTACTTTAAAGTTCATTATCAGTTTTTACCTTTTGCCCTAAAGCTAAGAAAACTCTCTCTTCAGAAGCTGGTGTCCTTGTGGAGTTTTCCCATTTTATACTGCCATAAGAGGGATATTTTGTCTATATAAGATAGATGACCCTGACAGCAAGTCATAAGAGGAAACAGGACTTCAAATACAAGTAAACACTTCACTTAAATAACCCTACAGTGAGGCATTACTGGCCTTGAATACAAAATAAAATCACAGAAAACATGGGCAGACAGTCCTTCCATTTCCCTTCATAAGAACTAACCGCAATGATCTCCTCATGGAAATGAAAGTAACAATGTCAGCAAACGTGAAGTCAGAATTCAGCATTTCCATGACTTGTGCATAACAGGAAGCAGATTACAGGAACTCTGTTTCACTGAGCTACTTCACAGACTTTGAAAATTCTTGAAAATAAATCTGTGTGTTGTATGTAGAGATGATTTTGAATTTAAAGCCTATATTTGGTAAAGTAGCAACTTCCAGGCAATCAGCAGGAGTATGTATTTCTTATGTTTCTACCAAAATATATGAGTGCCAGCCCTGTTGCTTTGGACTAAAACCATTCGATATTCATGTCTATTAGTGTAAAAAGTGAATACTCTCTATTACAGCAGTGTCTTTTTACCCAGTATAAACAAATGTTTCCCAATTATTAAAGTGATTCTAAAGTTCCCATCATTGGTCAGATACGTATCACTTGTTTCGAGAGCGTGAGAAGCAAAAGGACAGCTGGAAATACTGTTTTCACAGCAAAACTACGTATATGACACAATAAAAGGCACATGGAGGTCTTACATGTGTTCTTGTTTTGGTCAAATGTTACAGTTTGGTGAGAGAAGTTCAGACAAAGTTTGATGTTGTCTAAGTTCAGAAAGTAAAGAAACATTGACAATAAGTGAATTACTGGCATTTCAAATTATGCTTTTAGAATATGTATTAGCAGCAGTTAAGCATGCACAATCATTCTTTCAACCCTTTAAATATGATCATATCACCTACCAAATCACAACTTTTTCTCCAGAAAACAGGCAGACATGTATTCAAACTGTAATATTTGAAAGTGGTACAGCAACTTAATTACAGGGCTTCTTTTTAATGATAAAAAAATTTAGGTTCCTAATTCACTTCTAATTGTCGTAAAATGAAAACTGGAAAATCTCCAAATTAAGTTTCCAAATACTAGTTAAACCTTAGAACTGCCTTTGGCAAATACGATATATCAATGAAATATGACCAACACCCCTCCCATCTGGTTAGATAAATGCTAAAGAGAAAAGCCTAGAAAAGAATGAATGTGGGAAATCAAATTGCTTTATTTTTTTATCATAAGAATAGAAAAGTTTGTATCCTTTGCTTCTTGTTTTGGTCAGGTCCAGAGAAGTTGTCCTATAGCTAGTTTAACACTTTAATTACTGTTGAACAAATATGCCAAGTAATAACTGTAGACAATCCATTAAGGTGGGGCAGGGGAGCACAATTTTCTTATATAGGTAAAATTCAGTATTTGCTGAAACTAGGTATAACTGTTCAGCAGCTGCAAGATTTATGCAGCTTGAAAGATATACTATTTTAACAATTAATGCACAGATTTTGGTGCAACAGAACAACAGAGACTCTGTTCATTCCTGGAATTCTAAAATGGAAGTACCAAATATTAACCAAAACAAATCCTCACAAACTTAGGAAGATGTGCACTCTTCATTATGGCTTGTCCACCTGTACTGTCAACATCTTTTCATTCACTCAAAAGAATAACACTTTAAAGAAATGAAGCACTAGGAATTCTAACCCCAGGGACACTGGTCATGGTTTAAGTCCAGCTGGTAACTTAGCACCACACAGCCACTTGTTCACCCCTTTCTCCCCTTCACCCTTTCCCCCTCCCTCCTCCAGGCAGGATGGGGAGGAGAATCGAAAGAATATAAACCCCATGGGTTGAGATAAGAACAGCCCAGTAACTGAAGTATAATATAAACCCACTGCTATTAATAATAATCATAAGGGTAAAAACAAGGGGAGAGATATAAAACTAAAAGGTGAAAGGAATAAAAACCAATAAACACAAGAGATGCACAATACAATTTCCCCATCCACCGACTGATACCAGCAGCAACCTGGGCCTTCCGGGTGACACCCCCCATTTATATACTGGGCATGACGTGCTGTGGTATGGAATACCGCTTTGGCTAGTTTAGGTCAGGTGACCACTCTCTGATCCCTCCTGGCTTCCCATGCCCCTCCTCACTGGCAGAGCATGAGAGACTGAAAAGTTCCTGATCAGGGCAGGCATTGCTTAGCAACAACTAAAATACTGGTGTGTTACCAGCATTGTTCTAAGACTAAAGCTGAAACACAGTACTGCACCAGCTACTAGGACGGAGAAAAAATTACGGTTAAAGGTGAAACCAAGACACATGTACAAACACATTTTCGACGCTCTGAAAAACATTGTTTACACTGCCATTCTGTAATGCAGTTTCAAATAAATAGGATGTGCTTCATCCATTCCACTTAGGCAATTAAATAATTTTATAGGCCCCATACACATGAAAGTACTTATGTGATTAATATTATATTGTTATATTTTCAAAAGCTAGCTATCAGTAAATTTTGATTTCTGTGTGTCTGAAAGAGCTACTGAAAATTGAGAGTATTGAAACATGGAAAAAAGAAGTCACCTAATGTTTACACAAGCACAGTATCTTCTTCAGTACTGGAAGTTTTGAGATGTTAGAACACAAAAGAACGCAGCAATTTCAATTTCCTTCTTCCAGCTTCAATAAATTAAACAAAAATCGGCTCCAGGAAAGCTCCATGTACATGAAGGACAGATATTTTCCTCTATGTCTAGATAATTAAAAATATTTTTTGAACATAAAGATGGAAAGTTGCCAACTCACCCTAGACGCACACAGGCAGAGGGAGGAGACTAAATAAATATTGCACAACAGCTCCCAGAAACTGAACATCCACCTCTATGCCAAGCAGAAAAACAGCACTTCGTAAACACACGCATGGAACTCCAGATGGACGCTCGACAACTCTCAGTGTCACCCATATCATGCAAGTGCATAACCAATACGTCTTACACTTGCTAGAGCAAACCTGTTCACAAACCTAAGATTATTAACCCTGGATATCACCAGCCTTTACATGTTACAAAAGCTCATGAAAAGAAAGGAATCTTCCTCACAGCAATTCTCAAAAGCTGTAACACAAGCAATTAAAAAGATAAAATAAGAGGAATTCGACAAAGCCAATTTAAGCATGTATTTTTACACCCCAGGACTACCAGATTTACCAAGCACAGGATTATATTGAGACCTGTTCCAGCTATACATAAAATTTCCAATAGTTTAATCAAATTAATTTAAAACACTCAAAAAGTTAATGCTGACTGGCTTAGAAGGGGCTGGTTTTGTTCACTTGACATAGTTTTAACAGACAATTATCAAACGTATCACCTGCACCAGCCAGTTTAAATACAATGTCAAAGCTTATGAACACTTCCTCATCAGAGTAGAGAAAAAAGTAAATCAATGATAACAAATATTTTTTATTCTACTGTACCAGTATGAGTGTACTCAAAGTGACAAAACATGGATATGTATACTGGAAATAACTTTTGAAAGCGTTCCCTTTAAATTACATCACCGTTTTGATGTAGCACACACACATACAGCAGCAAGCACCCAGTGTTTTATGACAACATCCTAAGTAGGAGTTGGGAATGTTTGGCCACCTGACTTGAATGCCTGAAACTCGGCCACAAGAATCAAAGCCATTTATAGGCTGTGCTACTAGTTCACAATTTTTGATACCACAAAAAAGCAACTGTATCCTACCAACTTTGAAAACTACTGCCCTGGATTGCTGTGCTCTATTAGCAGGCCCCTACCTTTTTAAAGCAACAGAAAAAAATTCTGAGTGACAGTACAGGTCTCTGTACTTCAACTTTACAAATCTTGAAAACGGTCTTGCTTATGACCCCTTACAAGCAGTCAACAAATGGCAGCCCCATAAGGCATCCAGATTTCTGACAACAACAACAACAAATTGCAACTATTAATAAACTTCTAAAAGCAGCAAAAGATGAAGGTCTCATTATAAGCTTCAAGTATAAGCTTGAAGACTATTACAATAAAGAAGCTAAGATTTGTTTTGTTTACACAAGCACTTTTACGAAGTTCTTAAAAGACAGTAGCCCCAACAGTGTGCAAGAAATTTATATACGTTCACATGTCACTCCCCTCTTCTAAAGAAATCAGTTGAGTCTTTCAAGTTTTCAACGTCTTATCAATTACAGCAAATAATCAAAACAAGAGATCATCCTAGAGCTCAAGATGCAGACTTCCACTTCCAATGCGCAATTTCAGAGGCAAATTGGTGGAACCATATACCTCGAATTATTCACTATTACTTATTCTTTGGAATCATTTTCACATCATAGAAAGTATAAGCATCCCATTCCATAGGTGACGAATATATTTTGACTGCGGTTAAGTAGAAGAGCAAGGCAAAAACAAGACATAGAAGATAATAATTCCAAAGTTCCACACAATACTGCCTTTCTTTCTCCTCGTGGATTTATTTTCATTATTTTTAGTCACTATGTATTCAATACATTTTAACAGCAGTCTTCCGATTTCCATATTAACTTTCACTCCACATTTCAAAGCATACTGTACCCCAAGCCTTCCAAAGCATTGCAGTAACAATTCCTGCTCTGGGAAGTTAGTAGAAATGGAGAAGCCTAATGATCCAAAATGAATGAAGCTGAAATTTATGCTTGGTTCTGAGGATATATAGAAACTCATTACTTTGACCTCACGAATCCATCATATTTAGAAAGTATAGTAAATCCTGAAAGCTATTTACCCACATTGCAAAGATGGAGCAGTCCCTATTCCTTTTTATTTTGCTTCTACACAAAATAAAACCCTGTCCATGGTATTATAAAGGTTTCTCAGTCAAATTTTGCAAGTTTAGGACCATCTCTAATGTCTTTGTAGTCTCTACAATTCAAACACAAAATACACTTCTTGTCCTATTTGGTGTCATTTTTGGAAGCAGGAGAAAAACTTGCATCAACAGAAGAAAACCTTTCCTGGCATTGTCCCACACTAGGACAACAGAGATGTCAGGCAAAGACTAAAAAGAGCAGAAAGAGAAAATACAAAACTGGGTATATGTCTACTAACTCATTTTTGCTGGCAGCATTAATGAAGACAGAGACAGGGAAACAATGTATGGCAATGGCCCATCTGCCTTTACTGACTTATCAAAATTCACTGACTTAAAAAAATTCTTGACTAACAAAATAAAATACAACTGATCAGGCAAATGGTTAAATGAACATACCACAACACATAAAATAACCAGGAAAGATTTCAGTTGCGGTAATTGAATAAAAACCTTCAATTCTGCTTTAATCTTAAGGATGAGACAGTAACTTTTCCAATGAAAATGTGTTAATTTCTACTTTATTATGAAAGATGAAAAATTTCCACACATTAATAGTGATCTCCCACCCTGGGGCTTCAAATTAAATGGATCTCTGTGCCAAGAGAGCAAACCTAATCTCTTGTTTCATTAGCCTTTAATATTCTGTTGAAAGCAAAACTCAAAAAGTCACAATCAAACACAACGCCGCAAATAGAACATGAAACCCGGCTTGACCTACGCTTTATAGTCAAGAACAGTACACTGTATTCACGAAATTAGTTTTCCTGAAGCACTTAGGACAACTGTTGCTTCCATTTTGTTTCAGGCACCCATGTGGGTGCTACACCTATTGGCAGAGAGCTTCGAGCTGAAGCCTAAACACTCGAAGAAATAGCAACATTGTAAACAGCACGACGGTTACAAGAACACTTACTTTAACGCTCAGACAAGCTACAGTCACAGCGAAAACAAGTTGTCATCCCATGTCAGTGTTAATAACAATCCAAATTCATATTTTATGTTTTCTCCATATATCTCTACCCACTGGAAAAACATCTGTGGGTGCAGAAGTGATTGACAGACTGTGTTTCTAAAGCAGACTGTAACGCCTGTTGTTACCCTAGCTGGCTCCTGTTCGGGCTGTACCTTCCGACATGCACAGGCGGACAAGTCCACCGGTACAAAAGCACAGAGCTCCGAGCCGCAGCTTGGCGTTTGCGTGATACCACTGTTAAGTTGCTACGGTCGATGCCGTTCCCCTAGACAACCGCATTGTTCGGGAGGCTTAACGGGAAGAGACCAGACCGCAGCGCAAGCCACATCCGCGCACCGCGCCGCTGCGAGGGCGAGACCCCGAGCATCCCCTGGCCCGGCTCCCCGCGGCCCTCCCCCGCGCACCCGAGCAGCAGCGGGGGGCCCGGCCCGGGCCAGGGGGCGGCGGCCCCCCCGCGCGAGCTGCCCGGGCGAGGTCGGCGGCAAAGCAGACAGGTACCCCGCTTCACCCACGGGCCAACCCGCCCGAAGCGAGCCCCGGCGGCCACCGCTCCCCGCCGCGTCCCCCCCGCTGCGGCAAGGCCCCGGCACAGGCCCCGGGGTGGCGTAAGAGCCGAGGCTGCTCCCGCAGGCGGAAGACCCCAGCTGCGCCAAACAGAGCCGTGCCCTGCCCGTTCCCCCCCCGGCGGCGCGGCGGAACACCCCGCGTACCCAGAAGCTCTCCACGAAGTACGCCATCATCAGCCCTCCGCCGGTGAGCCCGGCCGCCTCAGGCGCGGAGACGCGACGGAGGAAAGCGGCGCCTCCGCGGCGCACCGCCCTTCCCGTGACGGGGCAACCGCCGCCTTCTACACGGGCCCGCCACCCCCGGCCCGCGCCTGCGCGCAGCCGCCGCCGGCACCCGACACCACCACCCCCCTCCCCAAGCCGCCTGCGCACGCGCTCCCGAGCACGCAGGCGCATGCGCAGTCAGGCGGCGGAGGGAGGAGGGGTCCGGCGGTCGGCGCTGCGCTCTGCGGCGCCGCGACCGCCGTTGAGGCGGGCAGGGCCAAGGAGCTGTAGTGAAACCGTGTTCCGGGGTGCGGCGGAGCACGGGGGAGAGATGCATGCTGTTGGAAGGGGCCCAGCGCCGTGCCGGCCGGGGTCGTTCAGAGCAGGTAGTCCCTTCGGGCTAGTCCTGCTGCAAACCTGGCGGATAAACCGCGTCGTGTTCTCCCGGCTGCCTCCTCTCGCAGGGCTTTGCAGTCGCTGTGGCGTGCTCCTAAAAACGATGCTCTTCACCTAAAGCCAGAGAGGCTGGAGGAACTCTTTGCCTCAAGCGTTCCTATTCAGTTGAAGTTCAATTTTCAGACCCTCATTTGCTTGATGTTTTAGCCATTGGGATGACGCCGACGGCTGGACCGGAACACAGAGCTGCTCAAGTGCCACCTGTGGCCAGTCTGTACCTGCGATGCTGCTTTTCGGTGTCAGTATCTCAATATACTCCTCACGGCAGAGTCGGCACCACTGAGCTCTTTCTGGGCCCCCCAGGAATTCCTGTTCTACCTTTGTGTCATTCAGCAGTAGCAGTCATTTTTCTCCTTCTTAGTAGCTGGTGCAGTGCTGTGGTTTTGACTTTCGGCCCATGAACGACGCTGATAACACCGATGTTTTTAACTGCTGCTCGTTAATGTTTTGGTCTGACCAATGCTGGGAGGCAATTTTATGTGCTGTGTTAATATTGAGCCAGTTTATTGTAGGAGCTAACAGACTCTAAGCAACACTCATATGAGATCTTGAGGTTATGGGACCAGCTAAATATAGTACTTCAGAGCAGAGTCTGATGCTCATATTCAAAATAAATTGTTAGACATATTAGGAAAGGAAGAGAAAACTGCATCCAGTATGTAAAATTGCATGTATGGGCATCTGCACCATGAATGCTGTGCACAGTGCCGGTACCCCTAATCTTAAACAAACAAACACACAAACAAGGACCCCAAACAACCCCCCCCCCAAAAAACCAACACCCCCCTGCCAAAAAAAAACAAACAAACAATGACAAAAGCAACACCCCAAACCAAAACCACAAAACAAACAAAAACCCAACAGCACAAAAAAGGGCCCAACAACAGCAATAAAAACCAGTCCCCTCAGAAAACTGAGATGAAAGCAACAAAAAAGAATCCAAGGTGTGGGAGCTAACAGCCACCAAGTAATCTAGAATTCTTCAGCCCGGAAAGAGATGCCTGAGAAGGAATATGAGGTAGAGAACTCACGAGTAAGACTAGAGGAAGTGAGTTAAATATGAAAAATACCTCCTAGAAAAAGGCCAAGCAGAGAATTCAGTCAAGCTAGAAGAAAGGGAAAACTGGACGAATTTTCTAGGCTTCCCTAGAAATCCTTAAAGGATCACTAAATACAAAGTCAATGGAATATCACTCATTCTGGAAGCCCCTTGGTCTGTAAGTTAGTGTAGCCTGTGAGAATACTTTGCACTGGTATCATTTATATACTTTAAGTTTATCCTCCTTCTTGGGTATTGGCTGCCAAGGACAGGATACTGGGTTAGGTAGACTGTTCGTCTCAGTACAATTGTTCCTTTGTTCTCCTGGAGCAATGGGGGTGGACAGAAAGGAACAGTATTTTGATAGCCATAACCTCACAGTTAATCCTATATATTAGAACAAGCATTACCATTGAATATTTTCAGCAGTGTTCACGGAAGACCCGTGTAGTTTTCTGGATTACTAATTTTTTTCAGTGGAGAGTTAAGAAAAAGCAATTCCTCTCGTATTTTTGTCATCTACATGGTTGTAGATGAAAAACCACAAGAACAAACCTCACAGGGAGGATTTGAAGAACTTGAAGAGACTTTTTGGCCATACAGGTTAAGAGTTATATTTCACAAATATTATCCTAAGCTTTGAAAAATTATGCCAATTGTCATTAATGTGGGTTGCATTCACGTGAAAGGAGTTATTCAGCTCAGAGTTCCCCTTTCACAAAAGCATTTCTGATTCCTCGATTTATCCATCCTCCCATGTTTCCAGCTTCTAGTTTTAGAAGTGTTAATATTAACTTATTTTCAACCGTCTTCAAAAGGGTGTTATTTAAAAGTTAAGCTCTTTTAAAGGGTGTAGATCATCTGAGATGTGGTATTACGTACACTAAGTTGTTACTTAACTTGACAAATATGAAGCTTATGGATATATTGCATATAGACTACAGGCATTAATATGATTGACAAATAAAGATTGTATATTTCATTTTTACTTGTAGTAACTAAGTCAATTTGCCTTATGTCTTAGACATTTGAAAATGGATTATGAACTCTAGGTAAAAGAACTGCATTTAGTTATTAGTAAAGCCCTTGATATATGAGCCTACAACTAAATACACTAAATATCTTAACATGAACAAAAGAATAAAGGATCCAAATAATTGCAAGGAATAATTTAGATAATGACATTAATTAATGTTATAATGAACTGCCAAAAAGCCAGTTGATATTTAAAGCTCTTAATTAATTAAAAATGAATAAGAAACTGATTCGAGTAAGAGAGACAATTTAACATTGCACTTTATTTTTAAAGAGAACCTAAAGAAGCAAATGGAGGTGGAGCCATTTTATACGCATATACGTATTTCATATATCAGATAGAGGATGTCTTGGAAAATGCATTTTCTTTCTTTACTGTCCTTGTTAAAATAACTACCCAAAGAAGCTTGATAGGTAAACAGGAATTTTTAATGCCAATTGAGGTATGTTCCAAAGATTATGAGCACCAAAAGGAAATTAAAAAATCCAGAGTTTTTTACCACTGGGGATGAGGAAAAAGAAGATAGTGAATTGTTAGCAAAGTCTCTTTCAAGAGTCATTTAACTTTGGTATGTAGTCAGGTTACCTTTTAGGATTTAAAATGTATTTTAAAAAGCATTATGTTCTAACCAACATAACCATTATGTTCTGTACCTGCAAAACATGCAGACATTACCCAGAAGTTTAATAATTTACTTGCTCGTGACCTACACATTACCTTCGTGACTGCACATTTATTGCAGTCTTTTTGTACAAAAAGTGCAATGAATTCATACATACAGACGTTGAAGCTAGAATAGTTTAGGGAAAAAGTATATTTGAGTAGGACAAAGAGATTATGAAATTAGCAGTAAATACAGCTAACTTGAAATATTTATTCTAAGAGTACTGGCAATTCTCCATCACAATCTTAAGGCAGGCTAAGCCCTTTTTTTAAGTATATGTAAAAACTCAAATTGTCTGACGAGACAACACTTGAGACTATGGACTACATTACTCTTCTGGGTAGGATGGATGTTTCTAAAGTCTTCTCTGAGTTCTAGAGAAGGAAAAATACTTGTGCACAGAGTTACAGATAGTCATATTTATTACAGTAAGAGATAAACTGATTTTTTTTTTCAACTTGGTGCAATACCTCATCGAAGTTCTTTCAAAGTTAGTGATGATTTCTGTGTTCTGTTGAAGATTGACAGCAATTTTTAATGACAATTTTCAAAATCCCTGGAAGGATGTGTGCCATTAGGCTGCTTTGTCTGACTCACTATATATAGAAATGCACAATTGTACTGATCTAGTCACCAGGCTTGATTGCATCCCATTCATTACTTCAATTACTTAAATTATGAATCCAACAGGATTGTTTCACAATGACTCACTTGGAGTCAATACCCCACCTTTATTACTTTTCTGCTGTGCTGCTGCCAAAAGTATGTTTCATCAAATTAGCCTTCAATCATATGGAAGGATTAAAAAGCATTGGTGAACATTAGTAACTACAAACTGGAATACTTTAATGGCTGTAGATTTCATTTTGACTTTTGCTAGTTACACTCCGGGCCTCTGAGAAAAATCCTGGGAGATTTCTAATATATTCGGAAGTTGCATTACTACAGAAACACTATACTGAGTATGGTAGAGTGGAATAAATGGCGCTCGAATTCTTAATTAAATCAAACGCAACTTATAATTATTACTATACTAACAAAGAAGTGCAAGGGTTTGAGAATAAATTTCTGAAAGATAGTAAATGAAGTAACAAAAAAAGAGGTATTAGTCTGCACAGATTTATTTAGCTGCCTAGGCAAGGAGCAGCTCTTTGAAATTATTTGATTATACAGGTACTTAATTAGGATTGCATATTAAAAATCAGAATGGCAGTATGAACCGGATGGGCAGTGAATGGTTTATATTTGGGCAGAAGTCATGCTATAACAGATATAATTCTTACCTTTGATTTTTCACAGCATCCATAGATACATTTGGTAGTGCTTATTAATGGCAGCCACCAGCTTGAGTGGCTGGAAGAAAGACATGAACTTCATAGTGTGCTTATCACCTTGCTAAAAGTCTTAAAGCCTAAGTGCTTACGAAGAAACACAAACTTGTATTAGTAATGATATAGAGGGCTTCCTGTCTTCACACACATCAATTAACATCTTGTTATTTATGCCAAATTTGAAATTTAGATATTGAGGTTCAGGGTTGTTTTTTTTTTTGGAGAGAGAAAAAAGAAAAAAAAGAAAGAAGAAAAAAGAAAGTAGAATCCTGCGTATGGTTCTTAATCAGACAAACTAAAATGTCATTACATTAGACAATTCTTTGCCCAACACCACCCTGTTAATCACTGCCATTTTATGGATGAGAAACAGACAGATAAGTGAATGCTTGCAACAAACAAGAGCTTCCGTTTAAGGTTCCAGCTAGCTCCCATCTCATTTTGGCCCAAAGGTGACAACAGTTTTGGTGCTTAAGGCCTTCAATAAGGAGAATGGGGATAAACAAAAATAAAACTAGGTAAATCTTCCTATGGGACAATACTGGAGAAAAGGATGCAACTATCTTACTCCCTTATGTTAAGGTCTGTAAGAATTAAAGAAAATTTAATACTTGAATTCTTACTTTTTCATGTGATTAATCTGTTCTTCCAAAGTATTTCTACCACTAGAAGGAAAAAGTGCACGTATATACATGCCTAGGGTTATCTGGGACGTGGTTCCGAAATATTTATTTGAGCATGTACATTTCAAAATAAAAAATATGTATGTAAGACAATGACTATCAATGTGTTAAAGAGAAATAAACCCCACCACCATGCAAGAGGACTCAAAATTTCCTTTTGAGATAACGACAAAGTTAAAGGAAGACACTGGAAGATGCCTTGGGTCAAGATGCAATTGTGGGAAGAAAAATATCACCTCAGAATTTAGTTTTAAAACAATTTGCATTTTTTTTTTTTGTTGCTGTTGTTAGTGTCAAAAGCCGTCCACCTTTTTTATGGACACCTCCCACTAAACCATGTCACCCAAGGCTCTGTCCAACCTGGCCTTGAACACCACGAAGGATGCAGCATTCACAGCTTCCTTGGGCAACCCATTCCAGTGCCTCACCACCCTCACGGTAAAGAACTTCCTCCTTATATCTCATCTGAACTTCCCCTGCTTAAGTTTTAACCCGTTACCCCTTCTCCTATTGCTATAGTCCCTGATGAAAAGCCCTTTTCCAGCACCCTTGTAGGCCCCCTTCAGATACTGGAAGGCTGCTATGAGGTCTCCACGCAGCCTTCTCTTCTCCAGGATGAACAGACCCAA
>JARCZZ010045460.1:0-50748 GCA_030323915.1 Brotogeris chrysoptera
TGGGGAGGGACTCTTCATGAGGGACTGTAGTGATAGGACAAGGGGTAATGGGTTCAAACTTAAACAGGGGAAGTTTATATTGGATATGAGGAAGAAATTCTTTCCTGTAAGGGTGGTGAGGTACTGGAATGGGTTGCCCAGGGAAGTTGTGAATGCTCCATCTCTGGCGGTGTTCAAAGCTGGGTTGGACCAAGCCTTGGGTGGCACGGTTTAATGTGATGTGTCTGTGCCCATGGCTGGGGGGTTGGAGCTAGATGATCTTAAAGTCCTTTCTAACCCTAACTCTTCTATGATTCTATGTGTTGGTCAATGAGAAAATGAACATGAGCCGGCAGTGTGCGCTTGCAGCCCAGAAAGCCAAACATATCCTGGACTGCATCAAGAGGAGTGTGACCAGCAGTTTGAGGGAGGTGATCCTGCCCCTTTACTCTGCTCTTGTGAGACCTCCCTTGAAGTATTGTGTGCAGTTCTGGGGTCCTCAACATAAAAAGGACATGGAACTGTTGGAACAAGTCCAGAGGAGGACCACGAGGATGATCAGGGGATTGGAGCACCTCCCATAGGAAGATAGGCTGAGAAAGTTGGGTCTTTTCAGCCTGGAGAAGAGAAGGCTGTGTGGAGACCTCCTTGCAGCCTTCCAGTATCTGAAGGGGGTCTATAGGGATGCTAGGGAGGGACTCATCATGAGGGACTGTAGTGATAAAACAAGGAGTAACGGGTTCAAACTTAAACAGGGGAAGTTTATATTGGATATGAGGAAGAAATTCTTTACTGTAAGGATGGTGAGGCACTGGAATGGGTTTCCCAGGGAAGTTGTGAATGCTCCATCCCTTGCGTTGTTCAAGGCCAAGTTGGACATAGCCTTGGGTGGCATGGTCTAGGGTGAGGTGTCCTGCCCATGGCAGGGGTGTTGGACTAGAGAACCTTAAGTTCCTTTCTAACCCTAACTATTCTATGTTTTTAAAATGTTTTTAATATTCAGTTTCACTGGGTTAGCATACTGAGTATTCATACTGAGTTTCACTGGGTTAGCAATTAGTCTGACAGTCTAGATTTTAGTCATACCTCATAATTAGCCTTAATTTATATAGTTTATATGTTTTGCAAAAGCTAGAAAAGTATATTAATGTGTGTTCATATGCATTTTTCATATAGAGGTTATGTCACCAGGAGACACTTTAAGTTTCATAAACTTATGCTCAAAATCTAATGAAAAAAATTCTTTTCTGAATTAGGTCGAGTGTAACACTATAGCCTCTAACAAATACTATCCAGAGGATTATGCACTATGATTTTCCATTCACTTAACATTGTGATTTAAACAATATTAACCATCATATCATTTCATGTTAACAGAAAGACAATCAAGATAAAATCTTAATTACTAAAGAACTGTCAGGAGACATTAGGAATTTCATACAGAATCTTAGAAAAGTAATGACTGTCCTATTACATATGCTGTAATTCCCCTTTCCTGACTGCTATAATAGTTTCCTCACTTGTTAAACACTTATTTTCTCACTACCTGCCAGCAGATTCGTAGGTGGCCCCATTTAGAGAAACTGAAAAAATACGAAAGAAGGGAATATGAAAGAAGAAATTAAGGTTGGAATGAATTACAAATGCAAAATATAAAAACAGTCTACTGCATTTGAGAGATGTTTAAAGGGGGATAATGAGCTATTAAGAAAAACATGATTGATTATTATGTACATATAAAATATAAATCATGGTTAGAACTTGAAGATTGAATCAACATTCCGCATCTGTTAAGTAATCTGTTTCATATTTTTCTTCTAAAAACTATGTTAGTATTTACATATCTATTAGATCTGTTCCTGGAGATACAAAACCACTAAGTTGCTAGGACAATGTTAATAGAATATCTAGCAAAAATGCAATGAAGTACAATTTTTCATACAAAAACTGATGCAAGTGTAAAATTGATCATTTAGGCAATTAATTGTTTTCCAGATTTGTTTCATATAATGTTTAGATATTCAAACCTAAACTCACCTAACTTGTTTTGCAACAGTGTACATGAATGCTTAATGGGACCAGAAAGATGAATCCTTTCATTAACAGACACTTTGAAGTAGTAAATGTTCCTTCTTACAAATGAGACCTTACTTTCAGGTTAACTTACATCAAGGTAGAATCTAACTAGCTTTTAGGGTTTAGGAAAGATTTCTCCATATGGAGATTATGCCACTGTCATTATGCAAGAGGGCTTGTGCATTGCATTCACCTACTTCTGAAGTCTCTGGTCAGACAGAAGGTAACGGATCAAAAATACATTAGGTTTAATTTAGCATACTGGGTAAGCACTCTTAAAGTTCTGCAGACATATCAACAAACACCTTCCATATATTCTGTTATCTTTAATCTGTACTGATCTTTTATATTGACATTGTAAGTAAGTACCAACGTCAGCAGAGACAAGAACAGATTCAAAGGCTTTAAACAAACTGGAGCCACTCATCAGTTGCAGACCATATTAGTTGGTTTCTGGTATGAACAGAGGTTCCAGTCCACAATTTTTCTCCATTCCCACTTTGTTTCAGGGTTCATGGTACTCATCTCTCCTCCTAACTTTCTTGACTGAATCTGAATGTAGTATATAATTGTGATCTGGAAGGTATATTTGGAAAGGGGGCAAAATATTTTTCCAAGCCACAGGCTCCTTGTATGATGAGTTGCAGAACATAGTTACAGCTCTATGCATAGCAAGAGGGGGCTTTAATCTTATGCAGGTCTGTGAAAATTTCAGCCCTAGACAGTCTGGCAGGTCAGGTTTTAAGCAGATAGTATCTCTTTGGAGTCAGCAACAGTTTTGATGGCATGAGAACTGCATGATGTGGGTCAGCATGTGGAATAATGTGGAATTGCCTGGCGGTTTCAACCACTATCAAAACCCTAGTTTGATTTGAAATGGATTTCTGGTGTTTAATTCCAACCCCCAAATTGTAAGACTCCATAAGATGCATTTGTGAAGTGATTCAGCATTTAGCATTGCACTGTAAACAACATGATATACACCATGTTCAATATGAATTAAAATGTTTATTTCTGTATTTTGCTGTTTAGAAATTTTCCTTTAAATGGAAATTGTATTTCAGTTCCAAGAAAGCAGAGCAATATTGATGTTCTTACAGGAGTGTATGAGTAAAAGTAATCGCTATTAACATTGAGAGAATATCAGTAACTGTCATTCAGGGAAGTTCTGCCCTTTCCCTTGCATTCAGACTTAAATGCATCATCTTCTTCAAAGTGGGACTTAATGCCCATCAACACATCTTTCATGTTAAAGGCAGGTCTACACAGTGTGTTGAAATTGTGTCTCCTACTTCTTAATATTATAGGAGTTTCACAGTTCCAGGTGATTGGCAACAAGAAAGTTTAAGGACGTAAGACTTGAATTAACATCTCATAATAAGCTTCTGTGCAAACTCATTTTTTCTCACATATTCACAAGAAATATACTCAAACCCCAAATGTTCACAGGATCCTTGTCTGATTGTATACTGTCCCCTTCATTTAAAAGTATCTTGCCTTATACAAAATATATAATCCTTTTCACCTCCAAATTAATGAAATATGGTAGGAAAAGTAGAATAATGCGGTTTTAAAAACAGTAGCATGATCTAATAATGAGCTGTAATAGAAACAACCTGGTACATAGTGTTTTCAGTCTTTCTTTACTGAGAAAATCTGGGTATAGGTTTTTACACTCCTTTATTATCCGTCTGTTGCACTCACTTATTAACTTAGTATTTGTTAAGATCCATTAAGACCAATTAACATGTCAACAAGTACAGATAATCAAGTTAAATATCCATCTAAGGCCCTTTCATACTTGGTATTATTGAGCATGTGCAGAAACCAGAAACAGAGACAGGCATGTGTACTTCCACATAGATACATGCTTTATTAATAAAGACCTGAAAAGGACATTTATACATGGTAGCATTTGAAAATTCAGATTATTATCACTAGAGTAATTCTTAGCTTTATGTGGAGACTTATGAAGAAGAACGACATTAATATAAATCCATTGAAGGCTAAAAATAAGTGCTGAAGAGTTGTTTCAACCACAATATTCAAGGATGCAAGCAAGGTGAACCACAGTGACTCACCTTTATTAGGAGGAACAGTATAAGAAGGAAGAGGCAAGGGAGGGCTTCTGGAAAAAGATCTAAAATAAAAACCAAACCCCAAAACCCCCAAAAACAACAACAAAAAAAGAAAGAACAATAAACCAAACCAAAGCAAACTCAACCAAACACCAACTAAAACACCACTAAAACATCACCACTACACCCCTAAAAAACCCCATAACCACTAAAATTAAAGAGATTTTGAAATGTCAAGGCACAGAGAAAGGAATAAAATAATTATTTCAATATTGTTTTAGGAATCTACTCAAGTAAGATACATAGCTCACTCACAAACAAGCAACAATGCAGTTTACAGTATCAGGACAGATTTAACTAAGATTGTAGCTGTTTTTTTTGGGTGACTTCCAGATAAATGTATTAACATTTTGCTTAATAGGAAGGCATTCTGTTTAAATATTCTTTAAACACCTCATATCAATCATGTACCTCCAGTGTTCTTATTTAGGGTTCATATAGTATGTCAACAAAATCCTGAGTATCTGAATGGATCAGCAGTATTCCAGCTGTTCACCTTTCATTCATAAAGAACCGTATTTCAGCAATTTTAAAATACTCCTACATTTTCTTGGATCCATCTGCAAGGTACCACTTCATTCTCTCCAAGAAAAAGA
Source organism: Brotogeris chrysoptera (assembly GCA_030323915.1). Classification (NCBI taxonomy): domain Eukaryota; kingdom Metazoa; phylum Chordata; class Aves; order Psittaciformes; family Psittacidae; genus Brotogeris; species Brotogeris chrysoptera. The sequence goes on from JARCZZ010045460.1 coordinate 4,790, forward strand.
CTGAAACTTTTCTACAGTAACAGGTTTCCAATTAAAAATACAGTACACTAATCTATTTAAAACTTCAAATATCCTTTAAAAAAAATATAATCTAATTCAGCCACAACTTCAAATACTCTGTGTGAAATCGAAGTGAACGCTCACAAACATTCCTGTCCCACGAAATCTTACTTGGTCTAATATTCTTTGATAGTAACTACAACAGAGGCCAAGACTCCGGAAATGAAAGGCTGACAGATTTTATGATTAATATGCAAGAAAAAGGAAAGTAAAACTAACTATAATTTTGCAATAAACATTTGACTTTTTTCCTCTTAGTTGCTAACGCTGTTACAGCAATGCAAGATTATAAGGCGAACTTTACAGGCCATTCAAAATAAATAATAGAATCATCTCTCAAAATTTTCAAGGGAATGAAAATTTGGTTTTGGTATAAGTACACAACCATCTCATTGTCAGTATAAAGTATCGAAGACAATCACTACAACATAAATCTCTTGCATAGTTCAGTCTAAGGTTACACCCGTCACATTTTCCTCAGATCAGTTGCTTCCTGGCTGTTTACTGAACAGAACATGGTAGATTGGAGTTAGCTCCCTATGATAGTCACTCTCACTGTTTGCGTGAGCAAAACAGCAGCAAAATATACCAGGCTGAATATTTCCTAGCTCCTAAAGAAGCAGGCCTTAAAAGAAATATAGGGTTTTAGATGAAGTTTTAAAGAAATATGGCTAATATTATGGGAGTTTTGTAGACTAATGAAATCTCTGAAGGGCTTACATTTTGTATCAGTTTTGTTTTTCCCTTCATTTTAACCATAAGATTCCCAGCGTGGACTAAAATTACAAGTGGAAGGAATAGAAAAGGTAACAAAATCCCCTATAGCTACTTTTCTTGACCGTGCTAAACCTCAAATACCTGCTAATACCATTCTAAACCTTAATACTTTATAGAGGACATTTCTGTAGTAACAAACCATGTGGAGGATGAAATACATCAGTGGGGAATCTCAAAATCATTCCACAGTCCTGAATACTTTTGATATTTTCTCTCTTCTTTTGGAGGGGTGATTTCTAACTGAATCAAATAACCAAACCTATCCATACAGTTTGTATTTCCAAGTAGGAAGAAAATATTCCAAGACCAAGAAGAAAATATTCAAGAATGATCTGAACGTTTAGAGATTTTACTATATAGGCTGAAATTTTATCAGAATAACCCTTGAGATTCTGGTATTTATGTGCAGACCCCAATCTGATTTTACTCATGACATGTCTTCAAATCTAAGTATCTGATTTCTGTTAAACCATAAATTTGTACTTAATCATCTTTCCAGTGAACACCTCTCCTCTTTTATGTGTCTGTTAAATTACTTAAAAAAGTTTTCTGTAAAAATAATCTGTAACAGTATAAAAACTTAAGCAAATTATTTCATTTACCTAGCAAATAGCGTGTTCTGTCACTTAGTTTAATTTGCTTGTTACACAGAACAGACTTCTGATAATTCTAATAGAAAAACTTGTTTTCTTCACTCATAAGCTTACTTGCTATCTGCTTAGAAGGAAACTTTAAAACTAATTCAAACACAACCAAAATGGGAAATACACATGCTACAAGTTTGCCATCTTTCAGAGTGAGGACACTTGAGAAAATGCATTACAGAAAGTTACAAGACTACAAAGTCAACATTGAAAATGGAAAACTACATTTTAATTCAGCCTCAATCTATAATGGGAGAAAATCACATGACATAAGATGATCAGCAAGACTTACAAGGGGAAAACCATAATAGTGAGAGACCTTAAAGCACGAAATTATGTAGAGCCTCCCAAAAAGTATCATTACAAAAGCAATAACCCAGGGCCACCTATGGCAGAGCACTTATTTTTTTTCCTTAAAAGCTTTTGTTTCTTTTTTTTTTAATTTATTTATTTTATTTTTTAAAGTGGGGACTTCAGAGGCAAATGTTAAACTAAAAGCATCCCTGTAGGTTTGGGATGAAACTAAAAATCAATATCTTCTCCACTATAGAGCAATATTACATTCCCCCTCCCTTGCAGATTTATTTCATAAAAATGTCAGCTATTAAGTTAACATTATTTAAAGGGCTTTAGGTTGTAGTTACTGAATGCAACCTAAGCTGTATCCATAAAGGTCTGACATTGATCCCTGGTTGTATAAAACATGATACAGAGAGGCACTAAAAAATAACCTGTATACTGCTTCTAAAGCATCTCTATTTATCACTGCATTAATGATAAGGATCCGATTAAAGTGAACCCTAGAGAGGGTCAAATCTGAGCACAAGCTGTAATATGATCTGCAACAGTGCTGATAACCTGAAACAATATGAAAAACCCCGTCAGATAAATAAAACAAACCAGTTGTCCATTAAACAGCTCAGAAAGAGGCCAACAAAACCAAATATGGACAGAACCATTACATATGTGGGGTTTTTTTTTTGTTTCTTTTACTTTAAAGAAACACAGAAAAGCTGCACCTGAAGATCAAGTCAGTCTAAGGCTAAGGAAATAACGCTGCTCAGTGTAGCAAAGACTGATCTTAAAAAAATAAATGTACAGCTTCTCATGAGAAACAGTTTAGATGTGCCCTTGTCTTTTGGAGACCTCAAGAATTACCACTAACTTCTAAATAATAAAAATAAATTGTTTTTAAGGCATTACCAAATGCCTAACATAATCATTCCAGACTGTAAACAAAAATTATGCATTTAGTTTTAATATATTAATTCTTTAAAATCTCATAGAACAAATAAAAGTATATCTTGACGTAATGAAGAAAATTCTCAGTAATTCTGAACCACCCTCAAATTTGAAACTTTTTGTTGTTGTTGTCAGAAGTGCGTGAAAAAAGTCCAAAAGGTAGGTTGTCTCATTGCCTTTTACTGAATGACATGGAGCTGTTGGAGCAAGTCCAGAGAAGGGCCAAGAGGATAAGTAGGGCCCCGGAGGATCTCCCATATGAAGACAGGCTGAGAAAGTTGGGGCTCTTCAGCCTGGAGAAGAGAAGCTCCGTGGAGACCTTCCGGTATCTGAAGGGGGTCTACAATGAGGCCAGAGCAGCACTATTCATCAGGGACTGCAGTAAGAGGATAAGGGGTGATGGGTTTAAACTTAAACAGGGGAAGTTTAGATTAGATGTAAGGAAGAAGTTCTTTACTGTGAGAGTGGTGAGGCACTGAAACAGGTTGCCCAAAGAAGCGTTAAAGGCATCAGCCCTGGCAGCGTTCAAAGCCAGGTTGGAAAGAGTATTGGGAAACAGTCTAGTCTGAGGCATCCCTGCCCAAGGCAGGGGGATTGGAACTATGTCAACGTTCTTTCCAAACCTAACCATTCTGTGATTCTAATAAAACTATTGATGTTTTACAAAATAAAATTGACACCTCTGAAATGATTTCCAATTATTTTCAAATGTTGAACCTCAAACTTTCTTGTATTTTTACATTAAACCAATTTATGCATTTGCTTAAATTATAACTTAATAGTTAAATTAATAGTTCCAATTCACTTTGAATTCTAACTCACCTTCCAAGGAGTTTCTCAAGCTTTTTAAACTTAGAGATGCTGGCCAGGTATGCTGCCCTTATTAAAATCAATGGCAATGGAATCCAATTATTATGGAATTAGTGGGAACTGGGTTTTCTCAGGCCAACGGGTCTAACAATCTTTTCCTTTGCATAACAATGCATATTATGAATACAAAAGGAAAGAGAAGTTCCAAAACCAATTTTTTTTTGACAGTAAAATGAGACATGACAACTTCTTAGCAGCAAGTTTTCAAGTGAAACAGGACTTAGTTTGGTCTTGCTGCTGCATTACTCAGATGGTAAACATGGTGCCAAATTCAGTGCATCCAAACAATATAAAAAAAGATAGAAATTTGTATTATTGGAGCAGCCAATTCTGTGTTTGCAACATAAAACATACCAGGAAATTTTACAGTCAGATTCTATCTACATTTACTAAGAAACTCTGATTTTTCAAATGAGATTTAGGGAAAAAATGTAAAATAGTGCATTAATGTTTCAGTCATGTAGGTTTTTATGAAGCTGGTTTTGTGCCACCTGGAGTTTTGGCCTGGCTGTGGGAGCCGAGTCCAGTATGGGACTGGGGCAAAGACTGAATGAAGCTTTACCTCCAAGGTCATTATTAATTACCCTTCTGTTCTGCCCACTCTCCATTTATCTTCAGTGAAACCATGTCAACAAGATGATTATATACTACCTATTTCAAGCAATAAAAATATTCTGTTTTCCCAAACTCTTTTAGAACTGCCTGCTCAGGACTCTGACATGCTATCTGCAAGTCTCTCTCAAAAATCCAGGTATTGGCAGCAATAGCTTCATAAACATCTGATTTTACAAACTTTGTGCTGAACCTTCCACTTGCATCTTTTGTAGAACTGCATGCAGTTAATTTTATTTCTATGAAACAGGAGTTACTTCATTAAAATCTCCATTTAATGTGAATGTAACAAAACACCAGTTTTCATCTTAAAAAACCTGAGAAATTATTAGAAATAGAACACTGTTAAAGAGACTATGATAAATATAAACACTTGTACATTATTCACAATCTCCTTTTTTTTTTTTTTTTTTGTTCTAGAAGACTGCAGTTCTGGACAATTGTGTAACTAAATTTGCATATCACTTTTAATATGCATTTAGGCAGAACACATTGAAACATCTTGATAGTTTAGGAAGCCAAAATTTCACATATTAAAGGCCAATTATGTGATCACTTCTGACCTACTAAATATTACTAGAAAATCTGAAGTTATTGAGGGTACAGTATGTTATTAGTGTTTAACATAAGAGGGATACCTTCACTAAATTAAAAGATTTATCTATGATTTGAAAACTGGAAGACTCTTGGAAGTTAATTTACAATTATAGAGGTAATTATCTAATGTAATGCCTCCATGCCTTGGTAATAGTATGGCCCTATGTTCATACACTTTGTGCAATCCGTGTAAGATGGGATATCTGATACACCCCAGCAAAGCACTTCCAGCGGAGGGCCAGCTGGCGGCAAAGGTAGAAAACCCTCTCCTTCTCTTCCACTGAGTTGTATTCAGTATCTGCTCTCGCTCTCTGGCAAGCACCTCTGTGGAATCTTACAAATCTTCCACCTCTGTGGAACAGCTTCCAAAACTTCCGCCATTTTTTGAAGTTAATGTAGATAAAGTTAGGTTCCTTTTTCTCCATCTACTGAGCATCCATCCTCACAAAAGATCCTAATCAGCACTGTATGCTGTGTACTTTGCATATATAGCCCTGCTTTTTACCACCAGTTATCACAGCTCCTGTCTTACATTCACCTATGATTTATGTTCATGATATTTATGAAACTAGATTTCCAGCTTGCAGCAAACCTTTTGTCTGCAAATGCATGTTAGGAGTATGTTGGACTTCAAAGCACTCACCAATCTCATTGTCTACTGATGAGGTGCCTTGCATCACCTAATACTTTTTTAAAGTCTTCACTTATTGTTTTACCATTACTATAAAAGTCCAGGCCATAAAAAAAAAAAAAAAAACACAACAAAACACAAACCCAACAAAGCCTAGAAGATACACTGAACTCACCGTGAAATATTGTATCCAATTATACTTTCTCAATGACAAAAAAAAAATTTTATCAAATTCTGTATTTAAGACCAAGCAAAATATTTTATTTTGAGATACTTCTTAAAGGGATACTATAAGAAACATGACAAACTACATCCATAAATGTGGTAAAAAGAAAGTAGTCATCTTTCCTTGTTTCTTTTTCCCTTCTCCCTTGGAGAACACATGCCTAAATCTCCTGTTACCTGAGACAGCCCTAATTATATGGCCCTGGTGTGCAGCTCCACATCTTGCAGATTCTGGTGCTTGTTTGAGTAAATGTTTATTTTGATCAAGTAGAAGAGGGTCCCATGTCTCCAGCCCAAGGCAGCACCTTGGGTGTAAAAGGCACAGGTTCAAATCCACCTAAACGAAAGCAATCTGAATTTTCAAGAAGATGAAGCTACGCACTAACTGATAAGATATAAGTACTATGGCAGAATCATTTTGGATCATCAAATCTATGTTTCTTAGTTACTGCAACATTCAAAGAAGTTCCAGCAGCTCTGTCACTAAGCCAATTGAACTCTGCATCTCTCAAAAAGGCTGCACACCATTCCTGTTTTACTGTTGTAGCATTCGTGGTAAAAAGGAATTCAAATCATTAACCATATAAAATAAATGCTGAATAATTTTATCAAACTGAACAGCAGCTTGTTTTCAACACAGCCGCAAATCTGATCTGCTGACATTTACCATAAAGCTACTTTGTATTTTCTGCGCTGGCAAGAAATCCCCTGTGTTCGCGCTGTGTCACACTACTAAAGTAAGTCAGCCATGGATTAACTTCCATATGTTCTTTTAATTGATTTAACAAATATAGATAAGATAAAGATACTTATGTGGCGTTGTAAAGAGCGCAGGCTAAGACCTGGTCACCTTCTGCGCCTTTCCAATACAGACCTTTGTTGGTATTCTGAGACAAGCAGACTTTACAGCAGCTAGGCAGGAATTTAAGGAGGATGATACACAAAGAAGGGGGGTTAAATTTAATTTTTTTTATAAAACTAATATCACAGTCATGCTACTTTTATAGGTGCTTTGTTTGCAGTTTAAAAAGCTACTAGTGGTGTGTTTCCAAGCTTAATTGCTATGATTTTATGATTTCTATGTGGATTTGAAATACATTTTAATCCTTCACAGAACACACCCTTTAAAGCTAAAATCAGTCTTCTAGACACCCCCGAGAAGTAGAAGCCTTTAAAAGAATATTTTTCTGTCCCTTTGAAGACATGACCACTCTCAGACTGACTAGTTTTCAGTTTTAATCTCTGAATGGATACAGGCATTTACTTCTTTTGGGTCATGCCACGTTACATGCTGAGACAGTGATGACCTGTGGGAATTCAGTAACCTGTTCAGAATTCTACATTTTATAAGAAATAAAATGTCAGATGTGGTCATCTTCCTACCCTTTTATGGCTTTTATTATTCACTCCTGCCTCTTACTGCCTACACCTCCTGAGCAAATGTTCAAAATTCTATTCAAATTGCAGAAGCTAACTTCCTCTGCAAAGAATAATAGAGATGCAAAGGAGGACAAGTGTTGTTTATTAGCAATTATCATGAAAGTCCTTCCTGTAATTAACCTCACTTCACGGACACTACTATTTGCACTTCAGATATCTCTTAAACAGGGGCTACATTTTCATTACTGTGAGGGAAGATGAGTCATTGCTGAAGAATGCTTATCTCAAGGTAGTTTTAACTAGCTTTTGTCTGCATGAAATATTAGTCACTGGTACCTACAAGATTACACAAAAGTCTGGATTTGGGCTTCTTTTATGAAAACGGTTTTCTTCTTCCCCTTTATATATTCGGGGTACATCACTAACAGCATCAGGGCTAAGTAGTACATAAAATTCTCTTTTCAGTTAAACATGTATTTGCCTGTATGATCACTGACTCATAACCAAGAAGAATTCCAGATTCTGCCCAGCTAATGGGAGGTCTAAGACACTGAAAACCCAACATTTCCTCTGTAGGCCATAAAGCAACAATGGTGAGGGATTTGTTTAAACATTTTTCAAGATTTCAGAGAGCTGAGCTACAAATCAGTGCACTGATGTATGCCTTTTGCCGGACAAATAAACCCCTACTTTACTCACAAAACACATTCCTAGATTTTTATTTTGTTTTGTGCTTTCCTTTCACTTAGAATTGAACAGTCTGGACATTAAGAGACAGTAGTGAAAACACCACACACAGAAACTAAATGTATATCTCAGTTCCTTGAAACTAAAAAGGGTAAAAAATCCAATAGCTCCTCCTGACCTGCAAAAATACATCCAGGCAGAATTTCCGTGTCCCATCACTGATTTTAGCAGGAGACAATCTGCATGGAACTACCTGCAGCCGCAAGACTAAGGCCTTCTGAAGGGTACTCAAGAACTTCTTTACATGTTTTGCAGAGATGGAATAAGTAAAGAGTAAAGTTAAAGCTTTACTAGTAACACAGTATTAAAGAGCATAGTTGTGATTCTTGCACTCTGACTGCATCCTGAATTAAAATCTGATTCAAGGGGCATAGCTTTTACCTTCTTTACCAATTTAGTATTTAGGATATGAAGCAGAACTCCCAGGAAAATAAAAACACTAATTAAGGTTAACTGTGACTTGAAATTCTTCCCATATTCACTGTCTAGAGTAATTTTATTTCGCATTCCCAAGTGCTAACTCCAGAGAGTTACATCAAAGCTTATAGAAACTTGTATAAACTGTAAGGTCAGAGATGAAAATGTTACCTTACATTGGATACAAGTTTATTGGGCATTTGTTATTTTACTGTTATTTTTCTCTTGTGGGAGATGCTAGGTAATAGCAAGACAGGAGAATAGACCTGGATATTGCATTCAATCTACATTTGTACATCCACTTCACTGCTGTGATAAGTTTCAGAAAAAAAAAAACCAAAACACACTTTTTTCCTTTTTCTTTAAGTATTTTTGAATGCTGTTGATACAGATTGCATTCGACCAAAATGAGGCTGAATGCCATTCTCTTGAGATTTTTTTTCAGCATATGCAGTGAACCAACTGCAGACATAAATTGTGTACAAGCTTGGTTTTTTCTTTCCCGGTGGGAGTGGCAACTGAAATCTGGACCTTTGCCACACTGGTTGTGCAATTCAGATCACAGTACTTATAGAGACAAGATGGCCAGTGCACCAGCATACTAATGCATCTGACTACTAGACTGGCTATTGTTAGTATTTTATAAATTAAAGTGAAACCTTAGTTTCATGTCAGAAAACACCATTCCACATAATTTTATATTTGAAACATAATGTCCAGTCTTGCCACCTATTTCTAAAGGACAGTTTTGTAAACTCACTGTTAAAGTTTTCAGCTGCTCTAAGAGTGGCATTGGAAAGAAGGCAAACATTTCCTACATTTTTTTCCTTTTTATTTCTTTATTTATTTTTTTTCTGTAGCCTATGAGTATACAACTCTGTGGCTTTCAGTTGTGCATAAGAGTTACCTAATAGTTTGCTACAGTCAGTTTCAGGTTAAGACAAAAGAGAAACTAGCAATGCAGTAACATAAACCCCAGCCTGAATAAATCAGTGTTGCACATGTATGATGCCTCCGAAATATCAAACATGATTTTTCTTAATCAGTTCTTTTCTTTCAGCAGTTACACACTGACATATTGAACAGCTTGAACAATAATAATAAATAAATTACAAACAATTGGAGTAGAGCACATTATTTCCCAGTATCAGACCAAAAATTAACAAACCCACTAGATTCAGATTTATTTGAAGTTTAAAAATATGTTCATATTCATAAATCTTTTAGCATAAAAATTATTTTTCATGAAGAAAAGAGGAAAAAAGTCACAAGACAAGGTATTCACATTTGAAGAAGCTGCTGTGATGTTATGGGCTGTACAATTTCAGAGAGACAAGAATAATTTTTAAAAGATAAGTTACTAGTTTTGGAAATAATTTCTGGTTTTGCATGTGCACCAGCAGCAGGAATAACTTTTTCAGCTTTAAGTACTGACAGGGGTTATATTGAATTAGCTCTGTTGGCTTTCCCTTCTGCCTAGCCTGTAAAGTATACTTAATTATAACAAAATGGTACTTTGCTCTGTCAACAAGTTGTGAAGTCTCTTGCTCAACCTTTTTCCTCTCATTCCCTCTGCTATTCCTTTTTTCTGGTCCTGTTTAATTTTTTGCATTTCCTGATTTTTATCTTGGGAAAACAAAAGCCAGCTGCACTAAGTTACACGAAACAGCAAAGTGACTCTGCTAGTTAGTGATTTGCAGGTTCTAAACAGTGAGTTGTGTGAAATGAAAAGGGGAGTGTCATGTTGCAAAAACTCTTTTCTCTCCCCTTTCTACAGCTGTATTTCTAATCAGCAGAAGATACATCTTGCTTGGAGTCAACCCCCTTTCTCTCTGCACATTCTTAACCTTCTATCTTATGCATGGATCACTGGTTAGCTTAGAAATGCACAGACACAAAAGGGAGAGCTGACATGTGAGGTTTGATGGCAATAATGGCTGTTTATAAGCCTAATCCATCACATTTAGTGGACACCTCCATTTTTGTCCCTCTGAAAAGGTATAAATAATAAAATGGTGTAGCTTCGGCTCAGAGGTGCCTTGGTAAATATTTTAGCTATTTACAAGATCACATCAATAACAAAAGAAGCATCTGTACCAGCCATACAGAGGCCTCTGAATCACTAGAATAGTACCCAGATGGTTTTTACAATTCATCAACAATAAAATGTCATAATGACAGAGCTTTTGTGACATCATTGATATTTTTATATGCCACTGTTCACTACTCCGAACTTGCATTCTTTTCCCCAAGAACATCTTAGTGAATATTCTTTTTTCTCAGTGTAAAAAGGAAAAAAAAAACAACAAACCAGAAAACAAAACCCAAAGAAAGGCAAAAGAAAAACTTATACTAAGGATCCACACACAAGGTAGATCCAGCTGCAGTCATTCTCTCCAAATAATCAAGGATCCTGATCACTAACACATCTCTGAGACACATATTAGTTGGAATACACCAAGGTTAGCACTATGTCAAATCCCTTGACACACTCAGGCTACTTGGGCAGTAGCAGTTGATAGTTTTTGTTTGATTTTAACTTTGTTTCTATCATTATCACAACCAGCAGGTCATACACAGTGACAAAACACAGGAAAGGAAATTCAACTGTCACAAAATGAATCTGATGGGTTTCCTATTTCAGACCTGACAAATCAGCTCTAGAGATAGAGCGAAATTTGTTCCCTTTCTTTATAAAGCAAAATACTTGGAAGTGACAACACACAAGTATATAGACAGCATTACAGATCTGGGTTTAACCTAACTAGATGCTCTGGGTACCTGGTTTTTAGGTGCCAATTCAAAACAAACAGAAATAAGCCATGAAATTTTAGAAAACTGCTGAATCCCCACTTGTTAAAAACACAATGTTTCACACTGAGTAGTTAGTCTAATTAAGCAATTTTATATGAAACCAGTAATTTTTAATAAGATCAGGCTCCAGTTTTTGGTTGCTTTTATTCTTATGCATGCATATTATGTCAAGTTGGGCTTTAAATATTCTTGTCTAAAGAATTTACTCAATTCCATAATATTCCTTCAACTACTGATGTTTCAGTTACTAAGTTAAAAAAAAATCTTTCTTAAATGTTACCTCAGCTTAAATTGTTATTTTATAATGTCTATACATGAGCACTAAATATTTTCTCTCTAACTGGTCAAAATCTTGATAAGAAATTTAATATCCACCAGTGTAAAATGTACAAAAGTGCAAACATAGGTAAGAAAATGAACACTGGTTCTAAGGAATATGATTACACCTATTCCTTATATCCCTACACACGCACACTTGGATGGGAAAATGTGGTACAGAAGAAAGCTAAAAAAGAGCAACGATAAACTACGTATTTTTCAAAAAGCAATACTGTAATATAAAGTTTGAACCCTTTCCCCTCCCTAAGATAAGCAAAACTGTATAAATGTAAAGCAATTCAGAAGCATTCCTGAATATCAATGCTACCACAATTCCAGAATTTGGTCAATAAAATTAACAGCCATCCTTTGAATGGAATATCACACCTCTAAATGAGTTCAAGCTGGTGCTGTTATTGTCCAGTGGAATGTGAGATTTACATTTCACAGCTCCTTACCAAAGTAATGAATGAATCTGATCTCATAAACAAACAATTCCAGTTTCATGTTATTTCAATGGCCCTCCAACAATGTGTGCCTCCACAAAGAAAAATATTTATCATGTTTGTGCTCAGCTCTAATTCTAAATGGGACCATAATAAAAAGACACCATAAAACCCATTTTCACAGCTGAGTTTGCAATTTGATAAACAGATGCAAACAACAGTCTTTGGAGATCAACAGTTAAAAAATAAATTAAATAGAAGACTCCTCACATTACAATGGGAACAATTGGAATGGCCTCCAGCAATATATAGTAGAGTCACAAGGTACAAGTCCTTGGACTGTTCACAGGCATCAACCTTTGAAGTATGTTACCACATCAGTGCAAATCAGTCAGATGATTTCAAGGCAAAAAGCTGGATTCTTTCTTTGCATGATCCTAAATATTAAATAATTACTCTGCAAGCACCAAATATTTTCATATTGTACTTGCACTGAGCTGCCATTATATATTTACTGAGACATTGCATTCCTTAGTCTCCTTTACTCTCCAAAAAATGCCTTCAAATATTTTTACAATGCAAAAGGTATAGTTCAATTTAAAAACTTCAGGTCTTAAAAATAACAGTTTCACACTGTTATTTCATACAGAATTTTCCAAAGTGCACACAGGTAGTTCTTGGGGCTTTCAGTGAAGTCAGTGAGAAATTTCCCCTCAACATTAGTGAGAATAGTTTATCTGAGTTCTTAAGAGTATAATCTTTTAAATAGTATAATAAACTGAGGGTGATTTTCCACATTGCATGGTTGTAATTGTATTTTAATTTGAGTCTTATATAACATGCATTAGGTTACTGTCAGTGGCCAGAGATTTCACAAGAGCACAGTAACTCACCAATTACACCTACTTTTCTCAGCAAATTTGAATCTTGGTATTACTCAGAGTATAACCTTACTACATCAGATCAATAGCAATGGAGTGGAAGGGAGCCAGCAGACAAGGGTCTAGATTTACAATGAAATTTTAACAACACACTTGATTTTTCCAAATTACATGATTGTTGATCTTTGTATATACTTATAGATCATTAATTCTGTGAAATGGTGAGTGGTAAGAATCAGTTATGCATTCAGGAAGATTACTTCTTAAGGTGACCAAAGGTAATAGACTAATGCGATTGAATTTCTATAGTAAAACAATGAAATCCTGCATTATTAAAGCTATCAGAAATCTACGCCATGACCTGAAGAGCTTAAACTGTACTACTGGGGTAAGGTAAAAAAAAAAAACAAAACAAAAAAAAAACAAGACAATTCGGTCTTCACTTTCTTCTATGGCTGGCACAGCCTTCCCCATTGCTACTAGCCCAAAATGAGATGAACAATTTAGATTTTAATATTGCTTAGGCAAAGTACTTAAATTTTAGAAGTCTTCTCATTTTGAAGGCTCCAGCTTAATACTTATTTCAGTATCTAGTAAGCTAGTTAAAGAAAAAGTTATTAACAAAATTAACACCCCTCTCGCCCCCCTCTACTATCCAAGCCCTATAAAATAAGCTCACCAATAAAAGCAAATTTTAGTGAAAAATACTGTATTTCAAAACTTTGACCTGGCCAATTGCCCAAGCAAGGACTCTGCCTAACAACAGACTAAATATAGTATCAAGAAATAAGAAACTAGGCGGTGTTAAAATATATTGTTTGTCCTTGGCAGATTCTTTGGATTAATTAAGAATTCATTTGGCTTTTTCCACTGTCATGAGAATCCTCTGATTACATGTATGATTATATTTTGATGGAAGTAGTGTAATAACTAAACTGAGCACTGATAAGAGCTTCAAGGGAAGTATCTTCACCAGCATCTTCACCTGGAAAATATCATAAGGTCTGGGGGAACTCCTGCTCTCTAGGATAGAATCCCAACATAATTTGTCACAGTAAGCTTTACAGAAAGACTAGAAAGGCAGAAAACACAGTGATACATGAAACATTTTCAAACTGCCTAGGTCACAAGCTTCATCTATGCATTTTTGATCTGGATAAATGAGTTGAACTTTGAAAGTAAAATGGTGAAATACCTTTCCCCTAGTAGACGCCCCCACTCATCTAGATGGTACTGCTTTGGTTTCAAACCAACTGTTGAGTTACTAAAACTAACTTTTAGTCTTGAGATTCTGCATGTGCATTTTTAGGTCCACATTTAAATTCTGTTCCTAAAGGGACCTTGGAACCATAGCTTTCTTAGAATATAGTAAAATTTTGTGTGCTATGTGAACATACACATTCAGTTTGTGAAATATGTGCTACTGCATGAGTGTATGAATTAAATGTTATGTAAAGGTGTTACAGAAAATGAGCTAATTGGTGCTCCTCTGAAGTGCTATTTAGAGTAAATTTTATCAAGATAGTCTAATGATTTATAAAGTGCAATTTTAAACAGTGATTTAAGAATGTGTACTTTAATGCCTCAGTAATCAAGAATCAACTCAGAAAATAATGATCACTTTTATGGTAGCACACTTCATAGAGATCGAATCCCTTCAGACGGTATTTTAAACACTGAAAGTAGTGTCAGTTTCTCCCCAAGTAAAGTTATTTCACATTGCTTTTTAATTAAAATATGGCTTAAAATAACAGGCCCTGAACACAAAACTTTAATGCTGGTAAGCATCCCTTTTGTGAAGTCAGACGGTCAGCTGAGCACACTACACACTGTCTTCTCAGTATACAGTCAGGTAGGAAATTGTTTCTCAGGTGATTGTGCAGGCTCTGCTTCAAAGTCCACTTACGTAAACAGGATCATTTCCATTTATTTTAACAGGCTTTTGCTCATGTTCCAAGAAATGAGTGTTTCACTTACATTCCAAGTTAGCACAACTCCACTTAATTATTAAACATTGGAGAACTGGTCATTTCCATATAATAAAACTTCCAGTTATTGGTAAGAAAATATTGTTCCTTTTTTTTTTTTTCTTTTTCCCAAGTGAAATTAATGCTCATAGCAAATGTAATATCAACAGTTTGAAATTCTATATTTTTATGCTGGAAGCTTGTACTCAGGCTTGCTGGAGTTGATGGTTGATTTTCTCCTCAATAACAGCATGAGGAAGGATACTTCACCATATCGGAGTTCTTGAGATTTTTTTCATTTGTTTTCACTGTGCAAGTCCATTATTGTCAATATTGGAGGATTTATCAGACAAATTCAACCTACTGTTTGATGCATGTCGTATGTCAAATCCACAAATTATGTGAATCTGATACAAGCTGAGTCTCTACTGAGATATATGGACATTTACAGATCTTAGAGCTACCACCTCAGTCAGAAACAGAGCAATCAATATCTATAACAGACAGACTGCAAAGGGAAACCATGATCAAATATTTGAGGTTTCATATGAGGTTTTTTAGCTGCAATTTTTTTAAAGTTTTCACTTTAATAATCGTACATTTCAGTATTCCCAACAGTTGTTTGTAAAACATTTCACACATGAAGAATAAACATGATTTTGATGGAAAATTACTCTTATTCTAAAAATAATTTGTCCTTCACAAGCTTTTGCAGATTCTTCATCTACTAAAACTGAACTGGAAAGCAAGATGTAACAAAGATGTCATCAACTACCCCATAATTTCCTTAGATTTGAGGTCACTCTACACAGGACTGATATGTAGCAGAAAAAGAAAAAACTAAGCAGAATGTGGAATACTAGCTGATAATGGTTCTGGAAGATTGACATACTGTCCCCTTCTCTTCCTCCTTCCTGTGTGTTCAATCTATTTTGATGACAAATTGAAGACACCTTTTTACTTCTGAATTCTCTTCAAATTATGGAGTTTCCTTTTGTCTCAGGTTTGTTCTATCAACTTTCTAAGAAGGGTTTGCCAGAAAGCAAACAGGAAAAAAAAAAACAAAACCCAGTATCACATTCAAAGAACTTACCCTAAATATCTAGCAGTTTCTAGCTGTCAGCTGAAGCCTTTTTCTTGCAAGAGATTGCTGTTGGAGACAGACTTACACTGTAAAATGGACAAACTTGTTATTCCGAGACAGCAGCAATTCCCCAAACATTTCCCAATCCAAGATGAACAGATGAGCAATTTATAGCTTTTCATACATACGCAAGACCTAATTCTCATCTCGGTATGAAAAGTCTAATGCTTTTAGTGACAGAGAATTTGATCATTCATGAGTTGCAAACAGAGTGTTAATTTTGGAAACGGGCTGATTCAAAGGAAGTTCACTGTATCAACATCAGTATAAAATTGAAGTAATAATTTGACTTCTTCACGGTAATAAGGATAGTAAACCCTTTACCAAAAAACCTTTTAAAGTAAACCTTAGAATTGAGAAATATTCTTAACAATAGAATGTAATAATGCAACTGCGTTAAGGATTGTATGCTTTATCTTCAACAATAATAACCCCACTTTCCATCATTTGCATTGATCATTAGACATAAAGCTAAGAACAAAGGCAAAAATCAAATTTCTTAGGATTTATTGTCGTTCTCTACTGCTGGATTCATCAAATGGCCATTAAGTATATTTCATCCTGCACTTTATGCCTCAGTTTCCCTACTTGTAATTTAAAATAATAAATTCTTTCCTAGAAATAGTTCTAAGCCTCTCTGACATCTACATAAATTTAATTCCTAAAGTTGCAATCTACATCAAATAATTACTTTTTTTAGTTTGCTTATTGGCAACATCATTCAAATTACACAGTACATAATTCCTGTATGTTTTGTAAATTTAATTTACTGATTTAAGTCAAAACCATCTTTTAAATTAAATGCTGCTATCTATTTTATCACCCAGCTTGTACTTTGCTTATTGCTGTGTGCCTGCCAGATTCATCTAATCAACACAACAATCTAACTGCAATCAAAGACAGTGGGAGTATTTATGAATCCAATCTGCTGCAGCAAATATGAAAGAATACAGACATTACAGTATTCAGTAATAACAGCACTAAGGGAATCAGAGTATCTGCTATTTTCAAAAGCCTTTTTATATTCCTTCCATAATTTCATTTGCACTTTTCTTATGGGCAAACAGCTATAATATCAATAAAAACATAATACATATAAAAATTCCAGCTAAATTAGCAATGAAAAAAAAATCAAAAAGTCCATATTTCCAATACATCATGCCAACAGAGGTAATCCTTACACAAAAGAAAGCCATGTGCTTTCAGCCTATGGCAAGACAAAACCATCCGTGGTGGCTTATTTCCTTTCCAGATACACCGCACTCCCTATCTCTTTATTCTGCACCTGGCAGTAGACCACATGTTTCCTAGAAGCATCAGTTTTATTGCAGAGATGCAGATCAACTCTTGGGCAAGAAATGGGGCAGCAGCCTGTTTCTTGCCCAGTTTTAGGGAGTGCTCTGGCAGTATGGCAGCCAGGGTCAGAATGCCAACTGTAGACTTTGAAAACTGCTCTTTTATTTTATCATGGCCAAATACACAAACAGGCAGGGATTAACTGTGGAAACAGCTACCAATCTTTCCTCAGCTTGGGAGTCCTCCAAGAAAAGTTATGTTTGATCACAGGGAACATGGAAATGAGATAGAATATGCTTCCACTAGAAATGACCGCAGGGAATTGATGCACGGGATAGATGAATTGTCCTGGTAGGCTGAAAATAAACCTTTAATATCTAAACCCTATCTACAGTTTTCACTATTTGAATGGGTTTTCTCCCACCACAGGTTAGTGGAAGAGGATGACCGAATGAAATGTTAGCCTATACTCCTTTTTTACCTCCTCTTTCAATGTACGAATTGATGCTTTGTTTCATATATAATCTGTAATTCCTGTTTGACAAGTGAGCTGTTAATATCTCAACAACTTTTTAATGACCATCCCCGCTATCTTCCCAGTCCTGCCTGAACATTCATGCATTTATTTTTTACAATGAAGGGATAAAATACGTATATAGTATTATTACACCTCTTTTAAATATAGGAAAATGCAACAGAGAAAGTTAAGTTCAGAAGTTTTCAGTAATTCCAAATGTCCACTTTGGGAGCCCAAAGGCTTTACTCCTCCACATGGCTTTGCGGTGTACCATGTACACATGTAGGCTCAAAACAACAATAATGACATTCAGCATTCAATCACACTGTCAAATCATATGGCAAGATACTTACACTACATAATGATCAGAAATTGATTTGACTAGCATCATAGTATAATTTTGTGTCACTGCTGGCTATAACTATAGCACAAGTACTAGTTATGCCAAAAAAGAACCCCACCTCATCTAGTTTAAGTTAACTGTCTTCAAACTGCCTGTATGACCAGATATTTAGATTTACATCAGTCCTCAATCTCACATTTAATTTTCCTCATCTGGCAAGCCACAGAGCTCACATGAGAGAGAAAGTGAATGTATAAAAGCTCTGGGAACAATCAATGAGTTTGGTTTTGAGTATGGGCTTGAACATGATCTGACAGGATTATACAGGCATGGCCATATAGCCTGCATGGCAGATGCAGAAATATATCGTAATTCTCCAGGGCACCATAAAACCAGTTTCTTCCTATACGCGATTCATCTACTTTCTTGCTTTCTTAACCAGTCTACTTTAGCTTGCTGTGTTTTATTCCCGCTTTGGTGTCGACCCACTTATGGTCTGTTTCTGATCTCAGTCTCATCTCTATTAATCAGAAGTGACTCCCATGTCCACATGGGAATGAGATCAGAAACCATCTCAAGATGCAGTAAAAGTGAGGGATCAGATCAAGGATAGTTACAAATATGTTTTCATTATAATTAATGAAGCTCATTAACAGAGCTGCGTTCAAGAATATTTTACATTTTTAACTTGTTGCAGTTTTAATATGTTGGGCCAACTTCAGACAGTGTAAATGAAACAGACTTCAAGGGATAATAATTCTGGGTAATTCTGGTTCATAGCACAAAGTAATAATGACTTACCCAATTTCTGCCTTATGAGTAACATTTCCCAAATATAAAATTTTGGTGCTTTTCTAACAAATGATTGGACTTTCATTGCAATATTGAGAGAGATCTGACCTCTTTTAGCACCATTTAATTTACATTTTGTGGGAGAGCCTGATAATTTATGTGGAAGAGCTCATGTTTCTCAGCAAGCTTGAGTTGCTTTTAAGTGGACTTGTCAGAGCACAGTTTTGCCAAGGCAACTGAAGTTTTAAGAAAAAAAAATGATTTGTTGATTTGTTTGTTTTGAATGTTTTAGATTGAAAAACACTTTGAGGTTTCACAGGTTCATGGAAAGAATTAATCCAACTGAACTTGCCACTTAAATATTACCATGCTGAAGCAAGCAGAGCTGTCCTGATTTACACTACCAGCAGACCTGACCCTAAACACTATTTGTGTTAACCAATATTCAGGTGAACTGCAATTTTTCAGGCAATTTTCTGTCGTTTTCAGGTTTGTGTTAGTAAGATTTGCAGTATTTGAACTTTGCAAGAAATTGATGGAAAACCGTGACTTGTTAATATAGAAGGAGAAAGTGCTATTCTTTGAAACAAAAAAAGAAGTGGGGAAGAACTTTAATTCAGAAAACAAACTTTCTAGAAAAAAAAAAAAGAAGAATCTGCATTCAAGGCAAAGATCTAATAAATATTCAGTAAATAAATTCGAGTTCATTACAGCTGAAGAACAGCTCAACTTCGACCATATCATTGACAGGAAAAACAAATACAAACTTGCCCCAAAGCAAAACAACATTAGAGAAATCGGGAAGAGGACAGATAGACAGTTATGGACATAAAACTCTTTGTACCAGAACCAATTAACCCTAACCTAAGGCAAGCCTTTTTCTTCTAGCCCTTCATTTAAAAGTTTTACAATTTATAGCCCGTGCTTCTCAGGGGAGGTCTAGCTCTGCTCTGATTTCACAGCAGCACATATGTAATCCTGCTGCAGCACAGAGCACATGATCTAGCTGACACCAGGAAATCCACTTTTCACAAGTTGGAAATACACTGGAACTGAGCTGCAACCAGAATTCACTTCTATTGAAACAGGCCGTACAAGTGTGTTTGCAAAAATGACAGATTGGAGTGATAGTCATCACAAGTTGTCAGTCCCATCCTGCATCTGATAAATGTGTGGGGTTTTTTTTCACCTTCCAAGACAAAACCACAAAACCCCCTAAGCTCCCAAACCACCACCAAGAAAACACTCCTACAAAAAAAACCCAACCCAGTACACTATTGTTTGAAAGATAACTCAATTTTTTAAACTAGATTTTAAGAGTGAATCTTAGGCTTTCGGTAGGCACATATAATTGCCATTAATATCAAGATTGGAAAATGCAATATGTCAACCATATAATTTATATACTCTCTTCAAGAAGTACCCAGAGAAACGTATGCTTGTTTGTCCCCACACTATAGGAGCAAGTTGCCAACTTCATAAAAAACCCCTCCAGTTTACATAAACTTACATTTTTATAACCTTTTGAATTTTTTATGATCTTAAATCCAAAGTAAAATAGACACGTACCTAATCTGACTTCAAGGCAGAACTGTTCCAATAAAAGAATTCAGAAGAGGATATAGTGTGCTATGTATCAAGATGCAGACAGGGAGGAAAACAAGTCTGCTCGGCAGTAACTATTTGCAAATACGCAAAACCTAATTCACGCCATGGAATTCATTAAGACAGTTTAATAATTTCATAGAAATACTGAATTCTACAGTACTTACAAAAAAAAATCCCCAACCCAAACAACAACCTAATGAAAATTGTTTGTTCCTTTTTTAAAAACCATACAAAAGGTTCATATCCATGTTTAGTACCATACGTTTCTATAGCTTCATAATATAAACATATATTGCTATAGATGATATATATCAGCAAAAGTACTCTTGCTTTACATATGTATTCTTAAATAAAATGCAGCTTTCTTATGATAATTTATATGAGAAGTAATCTTACAACTTAACTTTTAAAATATGTCTATCTGATCCATTCTCATCTTACGGAGTCTTGTCTTTGCAGAGCTTCATCTTGGGAGACAGCTTTTCTAAACTTTCCACTAGCTTTCTAATAATTACATAGGTATCTTTAAGTAGGGTTTAGGCAGGAGAAAATTCTCCTTGGTGAATTCAGAAGCATATATATATACACATATATGACAAAGGAGCACCAATAGTATCAGAAAAGAAGCCCTAGCATTTTAGAACAGCTTCAGCCATACAACTTTACTGGTTCATATTGTAACCCAGAACTACATTGTAAGCAGGCGGAAGTACAGTTTTCAAAGCTATATATTCCTCTCTTACATCAAACCACAGAAACACCTGTGCTAAACTTCTTTCGAATTCCCATTGTGAAAACAGCTTCTAAAATTATCTTATTTCTTGGAAAGAAATACTGGTCCCAGGGTGGACTAGAGTAAAATGACCAGGAGCATTCTTTCAAAGCCTCTTCAAGATTTTATTTCGCTGTATTATCCCTACAAAACACAGCTGAGCTTCTTGGATGTTAATAAGTTTACATTATTTCTTAGTTTACATTACATACCTTAAAAGTGACTAAAAGCTCAGAAAAGAAACATATTTTTCTAGCCATCATCTAGTCATTTGTAGAGTTTGAAACCCAGCTTATTTAAGGCATTAAAATTAAAAGTTAGTTTATAAGCTGTTCCATGGCATAAATGACCAGTCCACAAGGAAGCCACCTCTGTAAAATACAGAGATGAAACCATGAAAAATACAGTTTGAAGAAGCATCAAAAGCATACATACAGTACACTTCTCAAAACAGGTATTTTATATTAGTAGCTCATTTAGGCTTCTATTTTCTCATTAGGTAAAATTAAATTCTATATCATTTGAGATCTTAAGTCCTAATAAGGAAAATTATTAATTGTATGAACATTTGTAGTCATGAGTCAAAAGAGTATGTCTGCTTACAGAATAGATTACTTTCTACCTGGAGAAAGGTTACCCAAAAAGTATAAGTATATGCTGTTCCCCAAATTATTTTTCTGCAGCTAATCTATAATACAGCTGCGTACCAAGACCTGAAAAAAATGTTTCTATACAACTAATAAACTCAGACCAGTACTATGCTCTGAGATCCCAGTATTCGCTTTACAAAGGGTCCTGGTATACCAGATGACATAGAGACTGGATGGAAAGAGATAACATAGAGACAATGACTGAAAAGTTGGCTTTGTACCATTTCAAGATCTCACTACGTTAAAGAAGTTAAGGGAACATTCATTTCAGCCTTATTTAGCTAAAGCTACCTTATTCTGTCTGTGACCTCATAATAAATATGGTTGAACTTCTAGTTTGCTGTATGTTATCCTTATTACTTTCACAGAAAGTTACTTTTCACTTTATATAAGAAGGGAGATAAATTGAATTTGATTACTCATTTCCTGACCTGTCCCTTCCCTTCCCCTGCTACTTCCAGCTAAAATCCATAGTCTGATTTTCACTACTTTCCTTAGTACTCATTCCTAGCCCAGCATTCTTCCACAGACCTGTTACCTATTTGTCTAGGAAAGGGGCAGCACATACTGTACTAGACCACAAGCTGTACGTGATCAATAAATGCATAACAAATGACCAACACAGACTTGGAAATAGTAAGATGCTCAGTCTACCCACCTTTCCCCATGTGGAGCTGCTAATTCACCAACCTGCTAATTTCACTAAACCAACATCTTTATAATCTTTAATCCTGACAAGATTAAGAACAAGACAGAGATAGATTTAACTAAGAATATTTATCACCAGTGAAATTATACAAGCCTTGTTCTTCAGAATACATCTAAGGATTTTTCCAAACAAACTTTCTCTACACAACATAACGCCTGTATGACAAAAAAAACCCTGCAAGTATGCTACTCTCGACAAAAAAATTTCAGTGCAAGTAGGCATAAAAAAATTATCCCTGACAACAACATGGGGAACAAATGGTGCTGTTTTTTCCTGCTGTAGTAGTAGTATTAGCAGCAAACATCTGCATCACTAAAATGCAGAGAAACCCTATCCAAATTAAAGATGCCAATACTAAGAATGTATAAAAGCAACAAACCTGAAATTTTCAGGATTTAAAATTTGTAACAAGGAATGAACAGGTACTTCACAGAATGTTGATTCTTAGAACTGCTTCAAAGAGAGAAAAGAGAGTGAAAGAAAGTGCAGCAAATGTTAATCCAGAAGACTTTAGTGAGACAAGCACAAATGCTTGTTCTAGAGCCAGAGTTCATGATTATGCCTTCTGTTTTAAGCTAAGACTTTTGAAACAATTTGAGCAGAAAGATGGCAATTCTTCTCCCACATTCTCCAATAAGAGAAAGCACTTTGAAATCCCTTTTCATTTTTAAGAATCAGTGGCATTTCTGTAGACCCAAATTAAAAATAAACATAAAAAACAAAATAAAGCATGTCCTTAGGTCCTTTTACCTGGGGTCATCATGATTCACAAATGTTCCTGTTAGTACTTCACTAAGAAGCATGTCAGGTTAATAATTACATCACAGTTGTTTTCAGTGACATTTGCGAACAGTAAACATGAATCTGGCAAACTTCTTAAGATCTCAAAGACCTCGATCATTTAAAGGGTGCTTGGATGACAACCTTAACCTGAAATTTCACATATGAGATGCACAATGCAAATTATTCCCTTCTGGGTAGCAGTGATCTATGCAAACAGATACTGCTAAACAGAAAATGATCTCTAGGCGCTTGTGTTTATTTGATCTTGTGCCTTAGAGAACATTTCAAAATTTATTTTAATAAATTTATTTTTGTAAATAATTTAGCACTTCTCAGTTATCTGTTTCCCAACATAAACAATTTAAATTACTGGAACTGCTTATCTTGTAGACAATCCATATCAGTAATAAATTTTTGTACAAAGGGTAGACAGTATTAAGATTACATTTAACATATATGAGGGTAACTTATATGTTTGTCATCTAGAGCCTATTGAGAAAAGTATCTCCCTTTTTATGGCAGTAACACCATCAAACATTTTTTAATGTAAAGTAGTAACCATCACTCTCTTGCTTTTGGTGCTTAAATAACTTTATTAGCATAATCCCTCCCCAGTTCATGGGAGATCATGTATGATCACATTATGTGCATATATACATGTACTCTGGGTCCAAATAACTCCTCTATACACTTTTTGCAGAAAACAGAAACTGGGAAGGTCTCTACTTGTTCATCTAACCTGTCATCCTGATTAAATATCAGTTATGCTTTAAACCACTGACTTTAAAAACCTAAAGCAATGAGGTAACATAAGATTGTTTGAAAGTGTTTTCATGTTAATATTCAAGACTCAATTAGCCTACTCTGTAAGCTGTTTCTAAATGAAATGAGTTAAAATCTTGGCTTGATTTCAGAGACGAATGTCTGGAAGCGTTCTAATTTAATGGCCTCATCTTGAGACTGTTCAGTGAGGTACCTGAGGAAATATTTTTGGAAAACAAAGCAAGCAACATCTATTGGACACAAACTCTAAGAAATGAGCTTACTTTTCTTCCTCTCCTCAGCCTCTCAGGAGAGATAAAATCGTTGAGACAGGTGCCACCTAAGGTAAGCAAACTGATCAAGTCTTAATGCATTTCAAGTAAGATTTTCAGTATTTGTGCTCTGTACAAAAAATAAAGATCGCGACAGATGGTTGGCTTGCCTAACTAAAACACCACTGGAATTCTGCAAACATCCTACAAAGATCTAGATTGTAGCCCCAGACTAAAATTATACATGATAGTGTTGTATCCCAGGGTCTTATCAAACTCTTACTACATAAGAGCAGACAGGAAATTCATCTCTTCCAAAACACCATGGAGGGTGAGCTCAGCAGGGCTTATTCAGGTCAACTGTTTAAAAATGGAGATAAGAGAGCAAAACCTTCTCTTTTTCACATCTGCAGAGTTGTGTATTTCACAGATTCTCTGGGTACTGCATTCATTTTTGGTTTATATTGCTTGGTAATTAGTTTGTTTGCTGCTGTTGAACTGTGCTGAAATCTCGCATAGCTCAAGATTGAGCCCAGCTTAGTCATTTTGTATTTCTGATTTAGAACATGTATTTATGTACTTCACCCATTAACTGGGAGCTACACTGTAGCTAAGACTATAAATAACCAGTATACAAGAAACGTGAAGAAATCTAGTTGTAAAAGGGCATAGAAGAAGTGTCAAAATAAAATAAATTGGAAGAAAATTATTTATCAAATCTCATTAATACATTGTGCTACCAACTTGTAAGTTAGCAACGGCAGATATTTAAAGCATGTTTAATTGACATAAATTTTTTCAGTATATACCAAAAGTTTTGTAATATAAAGTACTGACAACTAGAAGTTATCTATGGAATTGCATAAGTACTTGCAGATGGAAATGTAAATTACTTCTCAGACAAAACAGCCAGTGCAATGAAAGTGGCTTTTAACAAAACATGAGTGCAATTACTTTTTGCCAGTTAATTTCAGAAAAAAAAAAAACATAATCTTTTTCAAGCTAACATGTATCACTGGACAGCCTCACTTTGCTATGTATATTCTAATTATTTTGATTAGTTGTATTTTTTGTTTTAAAAATGTTTTTTTAGTTAGATTCTTTTGAAACTTAGATATATGGGTCTTTCAGCTATACATTATGACTTTAAAGTATAAAAACTGGTTTTGCATAATTACTCTCTTATACCCTTGGAGAAAATTTTAAACCAAATTATAGAGCTCACTTCTTAAAATATCCAAAATACCACTTATCACCAGGCAACAGCAACACTTTGCAGAAGCATTAGTTATCAAATAGTATTTAATCAAGCTCATTTTGGAAAACAAGAGTCACTTGAATATTGACAGCAAAAGACATCGGCAGGGGTAGTGAAGTGGGGGTGTACCCATTTCCAGATAAAACAAACCATTCCAACATTTGCAGACAAACCCTTAGCAGATATCAAGTTTTCATCCTGTCTCCGTAGCTGCAAATGGGAATAAAATATATGAAAAACTATAATACACTCTTAATACTATATTGCAGGTGAAAAAACACCGCGTATTCACATGCTTGAAGACAGTAAATAACATGAAATCACTGAAATTATTTGAGCACTTAAGGTAGATGCTTTCTCAGAAACAAGATTACAAAGGTTGCTTGTTCTCTGTCATGGTTAACACTGTAATACCAGCTCTCAAAGGAAACAGTTTCTCAGCCTACTAGAAATCAACTTACTTAAAGAAATAAATGTGATACTGAATTTGAAAAAGACTATAAATCTGACAAATTGTTCATGGATAAAATATGTATAATATTTGACTCAGTTCAAAAGAAGTTTAAGATGGCATGAGAAGCAATCTAGGCTTCAGTTTCATGTATCACAATAAGCTCATCTCCATTTAAAGTATTTCAACGAAACATAGCACTATTTATTGTAAATAAATAAATAAATAAAATATAAATGTAGAATCAAACTAGAATTTTTGAATATTTGGGGGGTTTATCTATCTATCTATCTATCTATCTATCTATCTATCTATCTATCTATCTATCTATCTATCTATCTATCTATCTATCGTCTATTTATTTATTTATTTAATTAATTTTTGCACTGAAAAAGAATGCTATAGAAAAAGTGAAGCACAACTTTCCTAGAAAAAAGAACTGGGTATGGCTGGTAGCAGATCAAATGTCTTCCTTAAGTATTTTTAAGATTACAAGATGATACAAAAAAAAACTCTTAACCTCTATGTCTGACTGCCTGTGTTGAATCAAAAATTAGATTGCTTCAAAACTTGCTTTTACTTAGTTGAAAGTGACATTGGAAATAACAAAAAAAGGTAAGGTAGATTAAGGTCAAAAGAGCAGCCCACCTATGATAAAAGCCTCTTGGAGATTTGTCTGCTATAGCAAGAAATAAAGATTATTCACTGAGCTCTTCTTGTAATGAGGAAAATAATATCAAGGTAAATAACAGTACAACTTTAAGAAACAGCTTCTGCTAAACTTTAAAGGCAATAATATATATATTTTTATTCAATATAAAAAAAATGCAAACTACCTGCTCCTAATCCTCATGACATTGATTCACTGATCCACCGAATATAGATCTTGCCATGAATTTCTGACATACAAGTGGATTTTAAGGAAATGTGTAATATTATATGTAAAACACAAACAATATGATGATGTCTTCAAGGGCACTGTTGAAGAGGAAAGGACTCTGATAAGAGTGACTTTGAAACTTAGTGAGTTTTTCATGTATTGTTTTGAACACCTTTTTTGCCAAACGTGTTCACCTCATTTTTAGGTGGAACCTCAATCTAAAAAGTGATTTTGAAATAATAAGCATATTTTAATATAAGCTCTGTTAACTTTTTATTTCTTTTAGTCTTTAGATTTAAACCATTACACCTCGTTTCTATTGTGCGTGAGAATATTCCACTGCTCAACAATCTAGTGCTATTGCAGTCATTAAAAAGCCACCATGGGATAAGAAGAAATGACTAATTCAAAACCCACAGAACCTGGGCAACAGAAAGAGGCAATAGATAGCTTTAGTTCTTTAACTCTTGGCAGGAGGATATGCAGGGAGTTTAGCCCTTCAAAAAAGCTGTATGAAAAAAAAAAAACCAAAGTGGTGGTGTTCACGCTTCCCTTTTTTATTTCAAAAATTTATTATCTTCAAATTAAAATAAATAAATGAAACCAAAAAACCCCAGCAACTTGAAAATTTATTCATATTTAAGCTAAATGTACTGCAACACTTCAAATAGTGAAGTGGCTATCACAGTGCAAAATAAAAGGAAACTAACAGTTCAAAGCAGAAGACATTCTTCTATCAACTCCTACAGAAAATAGAGCTTTGCAAATATCCTGCAACACTACCATTTGTTTTCATTGTAGCAATGGTAATTCAGAACTAGCTCTAATTGTCTTTAAGTGGTGTAGCTTAAACACAAACTAAAACTCATCCTGGAAAGCATCCAGAAAAGTAGAAGCTGGTCAGGGTAATTACAACTTGCACTCGGGTTTCTCCTGAAGTCTTCAATTCCACACCACCCTCATTATCTTCTTTTTGGTCCTGAGAACTATTTCCAAATAAATATATGTGAAGTCCTCTTGCTCCACACTTTTGTCAGCATGGATTCGAGACCAACCCTCCAGCCTCAAAAAATCCAAACTGGCCCAAACTTGCTGTTAATGTTTTATGAGATTTACTATAAATTCCTCAGCCTGTTAATGTCATCAGATAATTTGTCAGAAGTATACTTGAAAACAACAATAAGAACATTGTTAGTTTGACTTAATCAATGCGTTGCCCTAGTTTTTACGTGCTTTCAAACATACTTGAGCTACATCTTTGAAATGTGAACATTCCACTGTGGATACAGAGTTGGGACTAGGTGCCACTGATATGCACAAGCCCAGACAGCACAAATGAAGCAACCTGTTGGGTCTAAATTGTCATGCCTTGAAATGTTATCTAATTTAGTAAACCTTTAGTAAACAAGCACATGTAATCCCACTGAAGAATTTCCAATAGCCAAGTTCAAAACAAAACTCTGGAAAATATGAACTTTCATGTACAATGGGTATGTAACATACAGAAAACTTATCAAACCCTACAAGTTTTCTCTGTGACATGTTTCAACACAAAATACAAATGGGTTGAATTTCCTATTTGTTTGTAGCCTGCTGCTTCTTTTATCAAGCTAGATAGCTACATCTTTGGTTTACACAGGAATTTTATTTAAATGTTATGCAAAAGACATACTCGAGTAAAATCTAGAGATAATAATTAATCCAACCTCAAAACCTATAAAATCTGTTAAAAATTGCTCTATTAGTTTGCTCTCTATATGTGAGTAGTGTTCTCTGTCAGGGAAAAACTGCACTATATTATATTGGCTTTGCTTTGAAACATCTTAAAAACTCTTCTTTAAAAACACTGCTTTTTGAGTTTAACTTCTTTCTTGCCCAATTCAGTCCGAATAAATACTAGCAATTACACACATAATTTAAAAAGAAATAAACTGCACTTCACATTTTATTTATTAAACAAATAGACCAGGCTACACAAACACATAAATACAAGCATAAAATCTCTTTGTTTAGTTACACTCTATATTAATAGAGATTTTTACTCTCTTATCTGGTCTTCTGTATGTTCATTTAGAAATTCTTTCATCCTTCCTGATAGTTTTACTCTGTTGAATGCATAAATAGTGGCTTTATCTGGTATATTGATGATTTAGTCTGACATGGTATTAATGAAAACGATACACATAGTGAAAATCTGCACCCTTTAAAAACCTATCACTATGGTCTTCGTAATATCACAAATTAGAGGATAATTTATCTTAAAGCAGCAAAACTTGTAAAATGATTTTCAGATGTAGTGAAGCTTGACAGAGCACTGTTGTGAGTAGTCATCTGAAATGGACTTAGATTCATCTCTCTTGTGAATCAATGTCAGCATCAATTATGAAGGTTTCACCTACATTCATTAAACTGACAGTGATAAAAGGAATTCACAACGATCACACTTGCTCATCTTCTTCGGGGTCAGTCAACTTAAAAACTCATTGCCTCGAGGCAGTCAGTACATAACATCCTTATCTTTAAGAATCAACCTGCAGCCAACAAGAGAAGCTGATATGCATCTATAAGCTGCTTTGAATAACAACACATTGTGCTGTGAAACAATAAGCTAGTGGCTCAAATCCTATTTTATGACAATGTGACCAACATATACTGGTGGTTAAATATTCTAGAATTCTACTGGAACTTAAAGGACAATAAATGAAATAATAAAGGAATAGCAGAGATAATGTGATAAAAAGGTTCAATGATAATAGAATTAACCAATATTTTAAAAGAAATAATTTCACTCATTAAAAGCTTAGTATGGTAGTGATAAGAAGGCTCATAATAATATTTTAATAGGCTATTTTTAGCATCATCTAACTTTCTTAATAGAACAAAACATGCCTTGCGACAAAGTGTTGTAGTACTACAAATGGACTAAAAGTGCAGAGAAGTGGTTATAGTACATATAGAAGGGTTTTCAGACAATTTGATTTCATATGAGGTTTCCTTTCCATCTTCACCCACTTCCATTCTTATAAAACCTAAACATTTGTCTTTTTATATTCTTCATCCTCCTACAGGAAGAAAGCAGGCATAAAAAAGGTTAATTATGTTGAACTGTAAAGGATTTAATGCCATGAAAAAATAGTGTGTTCAACTCTCTGACACTTTTTTCAATATTATATCAAATTAACCTGAAAAATTGTCTCCATTATTGTTTATATAGCAGATGTTAAACAAAATTACTAAGCCATATTGTCTTGTCTTCTATACCTTTTTCTCTGCAGACATACTTAAAAAAAGCAGGAACTCATCTCCATTCAAGGCTCACAAGAACTTCCCAAAAGAACTGATGTGTTTTAAGAAATGTTTAAAGAAGCATAAAATTTGCTGCCTCTGAAAAGAGGCAGCATTGATGACACAACATATTGATATGTGCCATGAACGTATACCTGTCATTCTGTGCAGCTTAATTCCAATAAGTAAGGCAGTTTCTGTAAGTAAAATTCCAAGGTGATCACTTTTAGCAAATTTCAGAAATGAATAAAGCCATAAAAATTCATCTCAGTAGAGCCTGGTTCAAAATCTCTAATTTGGGTTTGAATTTTTATGAACCTAGGACCACAAAAGACTTTTCATGTAGATCATCTGGATTATCCAGCATAAAGGAAATACAATACAGAGCTAAATATTATGGTGGAAAATTAC
Source organism: Brotogeris chrysoptera (assembly GCA_030323915.1). Lineage (NCBI taxonomy): Eukaryota > Metazoa > Chordata > Aves > Psittaciformes > Psittacidae > Brotogeris > Brotogeris chrysoptera. Next base: position 35,351 of record JARCZZ010045460.1, read on the forward strand.
TGCTTCACAAAACAGAACCAGGAAAAAGAAACCTATGCAAGTGAAATATCTTTTTCATATTAGTAACTAAAAGTTCACCACAAATGTGTGCATTGGCAAGTTTCTGTTGCAACTCCCACAAGCCTCTGAGTCCATAGACTTACAGAACATATACATATTCTAGTGAAACAAATCAAATCATAACCTACTGCCCTCATTTAAAAGTTTATAGTACACAAAAAAAATGAAGGAAAATGAGTCTGAGGATGAGAACTGAATCACACATAAAAATGAAATGCATGACAAGGTAACTACCACCATTTTTCACAATTCTTCATTTGCTAAATTTACAGTTCTAAGATAGTCTGGAGAACATTTGGCAGGAGTGAATATAGGAAAGTATAAGGTTAACATTAGAAAAGTACTCAAAGATACTGTGATTTTCTCCCCTATGATACATTCAGAAAAATCCAAGAATAAACATAAATTGCTTGCAAGTTGAGTTTACTGTCATTTCCACACTATTAATATTTCACTGTTAAGAAGAGTTTTCCTTTCTGAACCTCAGATTAGACAACAGTCACTGCAAAATAATCATACACATGCTCTAAATAAAAAGCAGAAAGCAGCCAGACAGCCTGTGTTCAGCAGTCTCCTGGGAATTTATCATAAGAGTGGTACCATGATTAAAGAGCCCTGTTGGTTATTTTGGTAGTAAAACTTGGTAACAGTGAAAAAGTAGAGCAAAACTATGCTTTGAAATTCTTTTGCCTTCCTTTTCTGTGGAGAACAATAAGAATCATTTCACCAGCTAATCTGAATTCTGATTCATCCACTTCGCAAACCAAATATATTATTTATTTGAAGTAAATGCTAGTGACTGTCAAAAGTTCTTCAAACCATTAAAAAGGATTTCCAAACCGGGATCTAGATCTCTCTGATCATAAACTAGCCCAATATTTAGAGAATCTTTAGCTTTCTTTGGAATGGTTATGTCTATTGAGTACAAGACAGCACTAAGCAGAGATAACTTGAGCTAGGCTGGATACAAGAATCAGTATAAACCACAATGTGCACTCTTTTATCCCCAAGAAAAGATACTGCTATAGTATACTGCAGCTGGTCTCCAGACTTAAGCTTGCTTTTTCAGAACTGTACATTACGTACTTTTTCTACATTATTTCCTTCCTACTATGCAGAGGTTGCTAAAACAAAAGCTATGGATGCATTGACAAAGTGCATTCTTTTTTTCTCTGTCACTACTACTGGAGGAATTTGCTATGACATTAGCATTAGAAATAAGATATATAGTATATATACATGAAATATATACAGTATATATAGAAATATAGTAACTTCTGGAACTCCTTCACTGAAAAACTTTGATGACTAAATACAAATCTATTACTGCCTCTGCTGTTTCACACTTTGGTTTGCTTTGTTTTATATCAAAACACCTAAATGCCAGTGTGAGAACCCATTTGTTTATCTGAAAAACATTTCCAAACTTCCACTATTAATAGTCATACCTCAGTGACAAGAAGTTCCACAAGCTCAAACACTTGTAGGATACCAAAGTCTTTAGAATAATGATGTTTCACTCTAGTGAATGAAACAATGAAAACAAGCAGGAAGGTTACAACCAGTACACTTCCTTATGACATAATATTCTGACGCAATTTTTAGATCTGGTTTTACAGACAGAAACAAACGAACAAACGAAGAAATAGTGGTCATGGGAACACCTTATTCTTGGTCTATTGCCTAACAGTTTGTTGAATTACGGTCGCTCAGGACTGTCAGAAGACAATCTACCAATCAATTAAAATCTGACATGATATTTCAGAAGTATTACTGCCAAGCAAAATCCAGAGGAAGCAGTGACAAAGTCAAGAGAATACTTTGCCTCCCCCCTCTCTGTGGCTCCAAAAAAATGTGGATTTTAGCTTTGATTTTATTGTGAGAAAAAAAAAATAATAAAAAGAAATCCATGATTATTTTATTTAAAATTAAAGACTTAGTTCCATCTAAATCTGTCCAGCACTTCTCAGGCCTACTCACTACACAAGGAAAAGTCAAACATGGCCCAACAAAAAAAAATAAAATTCAAACAACTGCACAAAGATGACCCTAGTTCAACACTTTACCCGTAAATTTGTTCTTCTTCCCAGTGTATACCAACGAAGCCATTGATAGCAGTACCATTGCAGCAGGCTACTACGATTGAGATGCAGGATCTCATCACAACCTCACCTCAGTAGTTGTACTGTCTGTGCCATCACTGTGTGCATGAGCACAGGCATGCTCCTCACTGGATATAGTGGGAGGTAAATTATTTTAATCATTCAGTCACAGCAACAATAGGAAGTAAAGCTGTGAAAAGCAGTTTTGACTTAGAGGAGAATTAAGACATTAGTATAAATCTGTTCCTATGATTTACATCTAAGTAAATATATGTTTTTTTTTTAAGCTATGTAAAATGGAGTTGTTGTTCATATACAGAAGTCCCTGCATCTTGTTCTATGGAAATTTCTGTATCTTCATTTTTATGCCAAGACTACTTTTAAATGGGTGCTCATGGAGAACAAATATGCACACATGATATGCTAGAAGTAAAAAACATTCTGTGAAACATAAATCTTACAAGCTAATGATTAAAGTTACATTCTCTCTGAACATACTAAATGTTATGAAATCAGGTATGAAAGTATAGTGCTCTATTAAAAACCCAGTTTCCACCTTTAATATAGTGATGCCCTCAATTATATGACAAGCAGTTTCTCACTGTAAGATACAAACAAAAGCACTAATATAGATATTCTAAATTAATACACGTTGGTTATGGATTAAGGCTCAAACAGTTAGACATACAAAATACTTGAAAAATGGTTTTACAACATTGTAGTGTTGGACTTAGAAACATATTATGTATTTATCTGGGAAAAACCAACAAAATCCACCACCAACCAACCAACCAAAAAACCAACAACCAATAAATTCTAAGCATCTTCCAAAAGAGGGTCTGCTTTCTTATATAAGAATATTAGCCTTTTCACCTGACTGAATTTATAATCCTAATACTTTTGGAGGTTTAAAGCATTAGTAGAACAATTTGTCATCGTTATTTCTGTTTTGCTCCTATAACAGAGCATAATACTTGTACTAATATAAATTCAAGAAACATGAGAAGCTGGGTTGTTTTTTACTAATAAAGCAATTTTCATCAATAGGATATGCTGGTATATATATACTATGAAAATGAAAAAATAGTAAAAATATTGTGTACAAGCCAAATTTTAATAACTAACTTTAGACTTAACTAAGAAAGGGTTACTTACTTAGAAAAAGATTTTTAAGTTTTTTTCTTTCAAAAGAGACCAAATTTCTTGTCTTCTTACAGTATATTTATATAAACTAAGTTATAGCCAAAATAAAAATTTTCCTTCCTATTGGTACCCCTGATGCATACCGTATCTTCACGAAGCTATCATTTTTCAATGAAGGAAAAATGGCAACTATTTAGCACTATTTCATGGAAATAGAGGCTGCTTTTTTAAGGGAACAAAATTATTAACATAACACCATAATAAATGACAATTTAAGCCCATTGTGATTAAAACCACAGCTAACTATATGAATATCTTGATCCAAGATGCATGCTATTTAAAGAGCTGTGCTTACTTCCAGCTGTCTGTGATTCTGTATGGAAATAGCTCCTTCAGCAATTGAGGTGGAAATATAAAAATGAAAGTTCTACAATTAAGAGTTCTAAAATACAGTGCATGCTGTATATAATTTGCTAGAAAATTATGTTAATCTTAAGACTTACATTTTGCTTTTAAGTGAAAATCTTATCATAAAATCTTATTTCCCTGTGTGACTGGCAACTTTTATTTTTTTAACCTACAATATTAACTACTTTAGGTTAGGGTATGCTTGTAGTCACTTAAAATCCCACCATGTACCTCTTTCTCCTCTTCTTTTTTATATAACAGATTCATCTTTCACTTTGTATATACCTTCTCCAGTAAACCTAAGCAGCTTTTAAAAATTATTGAAAACACACTGCATTGAAAGTAAATGAATTTCAAAATTTGAAATACATTCAAATGCCATTTGTAGAAAATACGTGCCTCAGGTGGCATAAAAAAGAGAGACAAAGCAATGAAAATGCAAATTGGTTTTGCTGGTATCTCAGTTTTCCAGCAAGATTCCAAATTTTCTAATTTTTCTCAATTCTTCATCAACAGTTCATGTTGTGAACCTGTGTCCTGGAAAAAGGGAAATTATTCTGAAGCCCATCCAATTTCCTCCCATTCTCTCATCTCTGACTGGCTAGCATGTAGCACTGTTGAACTTTAGCATCCCTTCTATATGTTTTCCTACAGTGCTCAAAGCAGTCTGTTCCAAAGACTGTTTATTCTGATGAAAAAAGGAAGGTAAAAGTACATGCTAAGAGTTTCACCTTCGCAGTTCTCATCACTGAGAAAATGCTTCAGTCTAGTTTTTCAGCATGGCTATACCACAGCTTCCCTGTTCCTAGGGCTGTTTTGCTGCACTGCTTTCTGCTTTGGCAAATTGTAGTCATCAGGTTCTGCAGTTGCAAAATTGAAAAATAGATCTGTTTCCACTCACACTTCAAGATAGCAAAGATTCAATGAAAATTTGCCAGAGGCAGTTTTTGGGATTAGCCTTCAAAATCACCTGTCTATAGCAAACTCTAATTACAATGCTCAGGGCAGTATGATAATAATTAGTTTTGAAGACCAACCTGTTTTAAGTTCTTAAAATGGGTCATTGAAAAACCAGAAAGGCAGGTGAAGAGTAAAAATGTACTATAAATCCATTTGAATGAGCATTATATTTTATGCAGACCAATATGCCTGCCATATATGTACCTGAGAAACTCTAACACCTTACCCGTCAGATCAAGACAGAAGGTTTTCCCCAAGCTATATTTGGCCAACATCTCAGCCTGTCCCTTTACTTGAGCTTACATCTGTCAGAATAAAACCAGAAAGTAACAACTTCTGTGACTGAGGTTTGCTCGATGGCACTTAACTTTCACATAGGAGGCTTCTGGGAAGAAGACATGATCCAGAAAGCTCCCCTGTAATGCAAATCTTTAGGTCACCTGATCAGTTTTCAGGAGATTTAAAATACTATACTAAAAAAAGGGTGAAAGCAGGTATTGTTTCTAATTTGAGAGGTGAATGCAATGTAAACCATTGGCTCGGCATTCCTGCAGTGATAGATTTTCAGCAGGAAAGGAAGCATTCTTCAATAATCAAATGAAAGAGGACTAATGACTACTTTGGAATCCATTTTTTTTCTGCCTTATTCTAATACCAGAATATTTCACAAGCAGTTGTGTCGATCTAGAGTCCTTAGTTGTGGTCCAGCATCATAAAAGCAAAATTCAAAAATTTTTATTAAAAGTATACCATCTCTTTTTTTGCTGTACAGTTAAAATTTCACTTGTAGCAAAGCTAAGACTGAAAAGTATTAAAATTTTGTCTATGTTCACATTGCATTAAAAAATGTAAGATTATCTTAGCATCATTCGAATAAAACTATAAACCAAATAATTATGTTTAATATTCTGCTTATTAAAAGAAAGCAAATAGAATATAAAAAAAACCTTAATTCATACCAAGACTTAAAAGCTGCATCTGTTTAACAGAAATGCTTTACACTCAACACCTGTTAAAGTCAGTGGGGACTTCAGATATACAGCCCATCTGAAACTCTGGCCTGAGAGCATTGAGAGAATCTATTTTAATTATTTACTGTACTTTTATAGCATATAATGTCATTTACAGGGACACAAAATCTTATAGAATTAGTTTTATTTACTATTTAGTGTGTAGCAAGGTTAGAGTACCTATCAAACTCTCTTATATTCCTCAAATTAATGAAGGAATAATTAATTTTACAAAGGAAAATAAGATCAAATTTTGAAGTAAAAAAAAAGAGGTGAATGGAAAGTAGGAAAGCACCTGGATTTTTCCTTTGTTATATCTTTGCTACGGAAACAATCTGCTCAATTTTAACAAGTTGACATCATCAAGAACAATCCCTGCCATCATTTCACAACTAACTATTCTTCACTGATTTTTCTTTTTTTTAAAGTATTGAGTTAAAATTCTTATGCAAACAAATATGAAAATAATCAAACAAAGGAAAATGCTTAAGTAGTTACAAAAAAGTAGAAAAATCCTCAAAATAAAACTGAGAAGCTGTACTTTGGCTACAGAGATACCTTATTATCTTTTTTTTTTTTTTTTTTTTAATTTGTTTCTGAATGGTAAGTTTGTGTTCTGTTGAATACCAGCCAAAAATCCAAGGTGGTATAAAACATTTAAAAAACATTACTTTTTAACAATGCTGAGAAACAGAATTGTACCATTTTAATAGCCATCGGTCATAAAGACTATTTTTTTTAGGAAAATCTACTTTAATTTAAACATCATAAGACCATGAGCTATAGCAAACAATATTTTTTTACCATATGCTCTGAATTATTGCAAAGAAAACTGTTGCTTCTCCTCCCCCTCCTTTAGAAGTCTGAATATACATGTGTGTTTATGTGTGTTTCTGTTTACGGTGAAAGAAGGAAACCACTAAGCTCCATTAGTTAACGTAATGGCAAAATACCAAAAAGGAGTTCTTCCCTTGGGGTTCCTTTTTATCCCATATCTTTCACTAGTCCATTTTCCATATAATCCCCTTCTTCTAGCAGCTCTCCACAGCAAGCTGCTAGTGGTAACAGCCATCAACCCATATGATGTGGAAAGTTGCTATAATTTCTTTCATCTGTTCTTTTCCTAAATTCATGCACTGCATGTCTAGAAAAAAGTCCCCCTTACCAGGTGCTAAGAAATGTAAACGTGTGTGTGCATTTGTGTGCACTTGCCTGAATGGAGCTGGGAGGGGAGCTACAGACTTCCTTCATCTAAGCCTTTGAGCATCACTAAGCATGAGTTTTGAACTCCCATTTTCCTTATGTAACTTTTCTAATCCAGAATATCAATGAAACAAATGAATGCTTAGGGCTCTTTTAGGTTATTTTATTTTAAAATTTAATTATTTATTAAAGCCTATCAACAGTTACTGATAATGAAATTGGATTAAATTTTTTTTGCCTTTTTTTTATGTTTAGAAGTTTAGCGGCTGATTTAATGGTTGCTTCAGGTGTTCATAACCATGGCTACACAGAGCTGATACTTTACAAGACTTCAGTGTCGAATTGCAGATGGCAAACACTGATCACATTGGACAGCCCTGTGAGCTGCAAAGGATCATGCTGAAAAAACTAAGGCTTTAACATGTCCCTGCCCATGGCAGGGGGGCTGGAACTAGATGATCTTAAGGTCCTTTCCAACCCTAACTATTCTATGATTCTATGATTCTATAACTGTTAAACATAAAGCAAACCTCTCATATGCTCACCACCACTTTACTTAAAGCAAACAGAAAACTATCCTATGCTTAAGATGGAATTTTCTTATTTAAAGGGGTTTTACAAATAAATTAGCCGGCTAGTTTAAACTGGTAGAAATCATACATGCAACTAAACTCATCATGCAATTTAGAGAAGTCTGAGAGGAAACAGTGTAATTTCCTTTAAGGTGAGCAAAATGCTTAATAAACCAGCACCAAAAAGCAATATAATTATTCATCTGCTTCCTATAGAATTCAAGTAAAAATCACATACATTTCTATGTTCAAAGTTAGGACATAGGGTAAACCATGATTCTTACACTAGCAAATCACATCTTATGTAAAGAAAGCAAAACAAACAAAAAAAAAAAAACAAAGCCACAAAAAAAAACCCAACCCTAACAAAACCTCATAATATTCCTAATTATTTTTGCATCACAACAGTGCACTAAAGAAGATGCAAAACAAAGCACAATTAATAGGTAAGAAACTATTTATCTGTCCTTAAAATCGTCTTACATTCTTATTTAAAGTAGGAAGCTCTTAAAAAGAAGAGCATTCAAAAGCATGAAGGCCTCTTCCCCCCAGTTACCAACTCAGTCTGTGATTTGGACCAGTATGTGCAAGTCTGTTTTCTACAAAATGTAGGTATGTATGTTGCTCATTGCTGGCTGCTATGAGCTACGACTATGCACCTGCAGTCCAAAGACGTCTTCTCTAATTCATCTGCTAGTGCAACTGTCACAAGCAGGGGGCAAGCCCATGGTGTGCCTCAGCACTGGAGTGCACCAGCTGCATGGCTATGGGACTGGAGGAACCCCATCTCCCCAACAGCAGCCAAGGCTTACCGCCCTTCCCCAAACAGGCACTGCGCTTGCCACAGGCAGACTGCTATCACTGAGTCCCACAACTTGATATGTCCCTTGTCCAGTAAAAATATTGTTATCTTAGAAGAAATTTGTGAATTTCAACAAGTACTGCATGAATTATTGTGGCTTTCTCGTTCTCTGGTTACATGCTGTCTTTTACTTACTAATTTCTAAGAAAATACTGCTCCTTTCAAGATATTCTGCACTATATTTTCTGAAATCATCTTCGCCTCTAAATCTTTGTAGGTACTGAACTTTTGCAGATGCTATTTGCAGAATTCATCCAGTTAAATATCCAGGGTATTTAAAAGACCACCAGAATTGCAATGTGCACTGTTTAACTACAAAAAAACCCAAATACTGTTCTGATCATCTAAGCTAGGATTTAAACTCATGACATCTAAAGATGACCACTATCAGATTCAGATAGATGCTGTCCATGAAAGGGCCAATTTTGTTGTTACTTATATTGATGGTTTTTACTGAAGTATACATTTAGATCCATAACAATCAAAATAAGTAACACCAACTGAGCTAGACCCTAAACCCACATCCCTAAGTAAAACAGGCCAATCTATAAATCCTCCCTCTGCATTTAGCTCATGGTCAGGGACTATGTGCAGAATTCCAGAAAGACTGAATTCTACTCCTTACAGAGGTAAGCAGCAGCTCTTGTAACACCCTGCAAACACAATTGCAACACCTCCAGATTCTGCCCATGAAGGATTCATATGTTAGTCTATTCAGAGAGATTTTTCTGGTAAATCAAAGTACAAATTGCTCTTCTTGCTATTAATTTTGGCAGAGTACAAAAATATTAAGCGTATTAAGATGTCTCCCTAATCTCTCTCTGTACTCAGTTTGGTACTGCTTACATGAAACCCTTCAGAATTATAATTAAACATAAACTAAACCTGTTCCTCTAAACCAAACATCTTTGAACTTCAGTTAGTCCCCCTCAAAGAAATAAGCTGTTTTGAAAATTATTTCCAGGCTGATGCCTGTGGCCATAGGGATGACATTAAGTGAAAAGGACAAAAAATATAGCTGGCGATAAACTACATGGTTGGATGACACACTTGACTTCCGAGTCTGCGCTCAAATGAGGCATACATGCCAAGATTTTTTATGAAAGACAAAATTGAAATGTATCACTATCAAGCTGTAACTGACAAAGTATTGTGTGATGGCTGTTAACATTATGCTCCACATATTTATTGTTTGTCATTTTTCTGGCCCTGATAAAGGTCTTTTAGATCTGTAAATCATGCTATTAAATCTGCCACTAGAAACAGAGATTGTATGGAGAATGAAAAGATGAAACTGAATCAGTACTTACAGGTTTCTGCTTCATGACAGACCTTAACTATCACATCAGAGATGAAATTTATTCTTTGAATTTGGCACAGTTTCAAAAGTCAAACTGTTGTCGTATGACCTAAGTTGAGAAAAAGTTCGTTTGAAGATTAGGCTGTTTACCATGACAATGTATTTTATGGACACAGTATACAATTAAACACATATGGCTTAAGACAAGTTAGACACAAATTTAAAAATATCGATTCATTCACAATAAACATTCCTATTTATAAAATTAGCCTTATCCTCACATTTTGTTACCAAAAGGGCTATAATATTACTGTGATGATCTTGATTGGCATTAGTTGTAACAAAATTCAATAAAGCAGCTGCTTCGGTTTCCTGCATGAGTACTTTGATCAACTTCCAAATACAGGCTTAGAGACACCTAAAACTGAAAAGAAAGATATAAAATGATACAAAACTTGATAAAGATCTGATGGGAAAAATATGATAAATGGCATGCAGAGGAGAATACATTCTTATTAATATCAATATGGAAACAATCTCAGTAATCTAGATCACAACACAGATCACAGTCCATAGCACCTAGGCACAAGAGTCTGTCTCAACACTGTCTTGTATCAAATTATAAGAGCAAGCAAAATGAGAACAACAACCCTCCTCCCCTAGAAAACAATACAAATACAAAATGACCTTTCATCTTCAAGAAAAATAAATGCTATACATATTCTTAGAACCTGTTAGAGTAACTTTTAAAGACATGCTTCAGAACTTGGGACTAAGAAAAGAGACTCTACAACATCAGTCCATTAAATGGCAATTTTGTTTATATAGGGCTTGAGATAAATTAACAACTGTAATATTACTGGACTGAACACAACTGTATCTGACAGAAGGCACATTAGAAGGGAAGCAGACCTGAAGAGGCAGAGTCCTTTCAAGTACCTGGTGCAAGCAATAGTATCAAAAAGATGGCTATATTTAGAACCAGATAATCAAAGGAGACAATTATGCAGACAGAAGACAGTAAAGCATCCTCTTATACATTAGGGAGATGTGGCACATCTTGTACCCACCAAAACCCGCAACTTTTTCAAGATGCTTGCTGAGATTATAGTTGCTTTTACTCTATCCCATTAACATTTCACTACGCATTTCATATGATCTGAAAGAAAAGTACAGAACATAAATGCAAGGCATAGCGTAAGAAAATGGAGAAACACAATTCAAAGATGAAGTAGTTTCTGGATATAACACATACTTCATATTAACTAGAAACAAAATATATAATCAATTGATGTGATTCTGAGAGCTCCACAGGAAGCTAGTAATGAAATCTCAGTTTTACCCTAGCTGAAAACAGAATCAGTAGTTAACACAATGTCAGGTCATGTGTATTGTAACCAAGATGATGCTTTTGATACTGTATGTAGTGCCAAAATAGTACGTAGGTGATAACAAGAACTGCTGCAGGCATAGTAGGATAGACTGCTGTGTGCTTAGTAATCAGAAACTTTGAGAACATCTGACTATAACTAAGCACTCTTTATAGCCTACTTCTCTTAATGAAACTTTATAAATTATTTATTGGATTTGTCAGTTAAAATTAAACGAATAAACAGCCTATTGCAGCATGAAACCACCTGATTTTATCCCCCTCATGAATCAATGACCTTCAATGAATAAGCAGAAAGGTAAGAAGATACAGATTACATGATTTCGAGTATCTCAGGTTCATTTATTTGCACACGAAATTGAATGTTAATATTTTATTCAAAATTATCTTTAGACAAAATTTCTTCATAGTATAATAATATTCAGTAGTTTTCAATGAATTGGTGAAATATGATCACTCCATCACCTGCATTTCCTTTACTTTACCAGGCTATTAGAAAACATTTCTTTTTTTGTCTGTTAGTCCTTAAAATTTTTCTGGAATATAATCCTACCATCAGCTTAAATGTAATTAACACTATGTTTTTATTGCAGCAACACACAAAAAGTGAAAAACATGGCTATTAAACCATTCCTGCTTCTGTTTGTATGTATCAGATATTTTTCCCAGAATTATTTTCCTGTTTTAGAAAAGAAAAAAGCATTACATTTAATTGCAAAACTAAGATATATGTGAGATCTTTGCATAATAAAGCATGGAGGGAGCTATTAGTAAAGATGTACCTAAAGTCTATGCAGAAATCTAGTTTATATGGAAGATTAGAAAATTTAACAACAAATGTACCTAAAGAGAGGTACATTGCAACAGCTGTATCTCAGCAGTGATACATAAGGTCCATGAAGATTTTTCTGCATCACTATCAACCCATTTATTCTAAACCCTATCATAACACTTATTCTGTAAAACAGCAGGTACTTCACAGTGCTTTTTCACTAAAATTGAGGAAAGGGACTGAGCTAGACAAAGGTAAAACCTCTTATAAGCACAAAGCTTAGAGAGAAGAAACAATCACTTTTAGAAAATAGAGTTTTCTTCATGCACTTGTTAGGGGTGGCACTGATGCCACACTCTGTACCTTTTTACATTTTTTAAATGTGATACAGTTGAAAGATATGCTGGAGTTTAATACAAGTCATGTGCACCTTTACTTCAAGAAGTTGATAATCAGTAATAAAAGATATAAAGAAAAAAAAAAATCATTGGAGTTAAATAATCCTGACCCAGTTGTGTCAATCAACTGATTATTTCATCAACAAAATTTCTTCCTATCTTGTAACTATAGAGATAATATGCATAATTTGTTACTGTTTTAAAACAAATGTTAGTAGAAGTTAAATTCAGTTCTCAAAAAGTCTGGGCAAAACCTCTAAGTATGTCCTGAGCTCCGCTCAAAATCTCACCTTGAAATAAACTGCTGCAAATGAAATTAACTTTTAATCAAACTTTTAAACAACTTATAAAAGTAATAATAATTAAATTTGTAAATAACCTCCTTCTTCCTTAGATCTGAAAGCCAGTAATTCTCAAACAGCTTCTGAAATGTCACCTCTTTTGTAGTCTAATTGGTTATACCAGTAAAATCGCTAGGTGAGTGCTTTAAAAGGATGCAGAACAGGAATAGAAATACAGCTTTATGAGAAGTGAGGTGTGAGGCCAATAAATGCATCCACTACATCAGAATGTTTTTAATCGTACTGGCCAATTAAGTAAAAAGTATTTTGGAGAAAGCAAATATAATAGTCCTATTGCTGAATGTAATAACAGATATGGCCAACGCAATAAAATATGAGCATAAATTGTTAATTAACTTGCTGAAAGATTAGTGATAGTTTCTGTAGTGATAAATTCTTGAATTCTTTTTCAAATTTCCTAAAGGAAAGAAGAAGAATGAACAGACCATCCCAAACCAGAGCAATCTGAATATTAAGTTTTAAAATCCCAGTCAAGCCAAATTAGTAGAATTGTTTCAAGAAAAAATATATTGTTGACTTTACTGCCTATATCTGAACAAAAAGAAAGGATTCTCTACTTTAGGTACTATGCGACCTAATTTCCTACTGAAACTATAAATTACACAAAGTTAGATTCTATTCAAACCTCAGAAATTCCAGAGCTTGCCTACAATTGATGCCGTGCACTGAGTCTATCAAAATAACTGTGAGAATGTTTAACTTAGTTGAAATACCTACCTTGTTTATGCCTGCTTTAAAGAGCATTTCTTGCCACTAATTAAACTTCCTACAGTATTTCTAAGTTCCTAATTTAACTATGTGAATTAATTAGATCTCAGCTCTACTCCCAAATTCTTTTAATACCACTTCCTCTCCCTTCAGTTGCTCCACATGGAAGAAAGAGCATATACTTTCCTTTATAGAGCAGCCTGAGATCTATTAAAATAGAACACTGAATAACAGCTCCTTATATTCAGAAATAAAAATCAGCTTTAGTGATTAAATTAAATGCTTGGTAAGTAAGGTTAAGACATTTGTGGTAGCTTTAAAAAACAGAAACAGCAAAACTGCACTTTTGGGATATGTAAACATCAAATTCAGAGTATAAATGAAGCATTACAAGCTTCCAAAGATGCTTATGGAATAGAGACTAGGCCTAGTTTACATGATATCAACTGCCTAGCTAGTTTGTTTTTAAGATGAGAATTCACTCAGGAATTAAACTAAACAAACAGCAAGTGATTCCCTTCAGAGATAAACTATGAAATAATTCAGTTTCCCTTCTTTAAAAATCTAAATCTGGTTACTGTGTAATTGATCAGCTCAAGACATATTTGGATAAACCAAAATGGATCTATAGCAAACACCAAGTTCGTCAACTCCAAAATTTCTAATGCTAACTGGCATGCTTAGAAAACGTAACTCCAAACTTTTAGCCACAGCACACCAGTAGTCATAGTGTTTTGGCTTTGCTATTTCATAGCTATTTGTATAAGTGAATAAATATTTGTTGTCCTATGCATAATATGGAACATACACTGCTGTCTTACAGCCCTAAACTAGAAATTTATCACATTTCATCTTAATTGTTTGTAGTTCTTATTAATATAGGCAATTTTACTAATGAAAAACATTAATTTGAATTTGTACACGGACAAATAGTATGTAAGTACTAAAAAGTAGTGTATTTAGGGTCTGGACACTGAAACAAAACATATTTTTAAACCTGACTGAATGAATAGTCCCTGATTAACTCTTGTTAAACTGCCATTTGTGTTACTGAGGTATAAGAAACATCATAGAAACAAAGAATCGTAGAATCATAGAACAGTTAGGGCTGGAAAGGACCTTTAGATCATCTAGTTCCAAATCCCCTGCCATGGGCATGGACACCTCACACTAAACCATGCCACCCAAGGCTTGGTCCAACCCAGCCTTGAAAACCACCAGCAATGGATTATTCACAACTTCCCTGGGCAACCCACTCCAGTGCCTCACCATCCTTACAGGAAATAATTTCTTCCTCATATCCAATATAAACTTCCCCTGTTTAAGCTTGAACCCGTTACCCCTTGTCCACTCACTACAGTCCCTCATGAAGAGTCCCTCCTCAGCATCCCTATAGACCCCCTTCAGATACTGGAAGGCTGCTAGGAGGTCTCCATGCAGCCTTCTCTTCTCCAGGCTGAACAGACCCAACTTTCTCAGCCTATCTTCATATGGGTGGTGCCCCAGTCCTCTGGTCATCCTCGTGGCCCTCCTCTGGACTTGTTCCAACAGTTCCATGTCCTTTTTATGTTGAGGACACCAGAAGTGCACACAATATTCCAAGGGAGGTCTCACAAGAGCAGAGTAGAGGGGCAGAATCACTTCCCTCGACCTGCTGGTCACTCTCCTTTTGATGCAGCCCAGGACACAGTTGGCTTTCTGGGCTGCGAGCGCACACTGCTACCTCATGTTCATTTTTTCATCGACCAACACCCCCAAGTCCTTCTGCTCAGGGCTACACTGAGTCTCTTCTCTGTCCAGCCTGCATGTGTGCCTGGGATTGCTCCGATCCAGCTCTAGGACCTTGCACTTGTCATGGTTAAATTTCATCAGGTTGGCATCAGCTCACCTAGCAAGTGTGTCAGGGTCCCTCTGGATGGCATTCCTTCCCTCCAGCCTATCAATCCAACCACACAGCTTGGTGTCATTGGCAAAGTTGCTGAGGGCACACTCAGTCCCACTGTCCATGTCACCAACAAAGATGTTGAACAAGCCCGGTCCCACCACCGATCCCTGAGGGACACCACTCGTGCCTGGTCTCCAGCTGGACATTGAGCCATTGAGCACAACTCTTTGCGTGCGGCCATCCAGCCAGTTCTTTATCCACTG
>JARCZZ010045461.1:0-10843 GCA_030323915.1 Brotogeris chrysoptera
TTTCCTTGTATTTCTCTTGTGCTTCTCTGTCATTGTTATTCCTGGTGGTTAGCAGTAGTGATTTGTGTTATAGCTTAGTTGCTAAACTGTTCTTATCTCAACCTGTGCGAGTTGCATTCTTTTGATTCTCCTCCACATCTCCCCTGGACCGGGGGAAAAAAGAGGGGAAGTGAGTGAGTGAGAAAACTTCGTAGGGGGGCTTAGAGGCTTAAACCGCAACAGCTCGTCATCTTGTTTTCCTACAGTAGAAATGAAAAAGCTCCAATCAGAAAAGAAATCTGCGGGGTGCCCTAAGTGAAAGTTGTTTATTTCCAACATTTTAATCTGATATTAGTAACAGACCAGTAATTACTATTGATCCTGCAATTATTTCTTAAGCATGTATATTATTAAAACAAGAATGAGAAGTTTGTGAGTTTTCAGAGAGCTGAGTGCATAAATGTTAGTACATATAGTTTGCATGAGAAATCTAATTATTGCCTTTTCTCTAGTATGCATAGTTTAATGGTGTCATGCAACCAGTTTTAACCTCTAGAAGCTAAATCATATAAGGCCATTAGAAATTAATCAAGACCTGCATCCCTTCTTCAGTATTTTCATTATCCCTAGGTCTTAACATCCTGAACATATGTTAAAATTTAGTATTTCATTTCACAGGGTTTTGTGTCCTGGACTTCAGAAAAATGTTCTTTACTAGAAGGTGGTCAGTCACTGAAACAGACCCTCCAGAGAAATGGTCACAATACCAAGCCTGTCAGAGTTAAAGAAGCATCTCGAGAGCAGTCTGTTTAATGTTAGGTAGTCCTGTGAGAAACAGGGAGTTGGACTTGATAGTCCTTATGAGCCCCTTCCAACTTGAGACATTCTATGATTCTATGACTCTACATTGCATCTCAAAAATTTTCTTAATACTAGTCTTAATAATAGTCCTTAATGTTGATCTATATGGGCAGATCAGAAATAAAAAAAAAAAAAAAGAAAAAAAGAAACCCCCAACAGAACAGATTAAAGTCTCTTGTAACAATCCTCTTCACTATAGTTTTGTAGTCTATCAAAAAATGCAATTTTCTTGCTATTGGCTGTGACTCTGTCTCACATCTCCCAGGGTTTCTTATCCTATGGTGACTAAGACTGATAACAGAATTAGGCAGAGGGGGCATAAGAACACGTGTAGGGTAGCCTAGGGCTGAAAAAAGTTAACTTTTAATTCTTTAATTTGGATGGAAATGACACCTCAGCTAAGCCAGGAGCAAAACTCCTTTGATAAATTGGAGCTGAACAAACAGTTAGGTTTTTATGTTTGTAATACACAATGCCTGTTTATAAAAAGAAGTTGTTGATATTTGCTAAATATTTTTTAATTAATTCAATAGGCTGTATTAAATCTTTGCAGGCCCTCATCATGATTAATTTTAAACATTTTACAAAAGGCCAGGTTGAAGAGGTCAAACATTTTTATTCTGTATGTGCTTTATTTTTTGCTTGACTGTGAGAATGCACACTGTAGGCAATGAGAGGTATGTCTTGCACTTCTACAGGAGACTAACTTATTTTGTTTAAATCAATAGGGAAAGCTCACTCTTCTATCCACTGTGTTTCCACTGTGGATGAATTTCACTGGTGTTTTGCAAATAAAACACAGCTGAAAATTAAGATTTGCTGCTGACTGTTCAATATCTAAAAATCAGCACATTTTAATGTGATTTTGATTCATAGCTTTTTTTTCAGCTTGTATGATCCAGAGCTTTACAAAAACTGATAATGAAAAAGATGCTATGTAAGGTTGTATTATTTCATTATAATATTATGCTAAACAGTTGGTTGCTTTAAAAAATTGAGAAGGGATCAATAAAAACAAAAGCAACTGAGAAGCAGTGGTTCAATTTGTTTGCTCTATGAATATGAAGGAAATCCACTAGCTATTTTTCACTTCAAGAACATAAACAGTAGAAAGAAGACAGCATGATATGAATTTATAGGTGTCTTGTTTTGGTAGGAAATTGGATATTCTGTTGAGTGATCGAACTATACATCTATGTCATGTTGTTTTGTATAGCTTCTTATATTAATTGTATGTTTGGTGCATTTTGAGAACACCATTATGTTTCCTACTTTTCCCACTGAATATGTTATTGATTGACAAGTAGTTTTTTTCTACTTTTATTCACATTATTTAATAGAACATTGTTTTGTTGTCTTTTTGGAAACAGCTGCTCAGTTTTAAAAATAATGTTCTCTGAGCTAAGGAGGCTGAGACATACTTCTCTCCTCCATAGCCTTCCTTTTAACACTCAATTTTCTCAGTCAAGTATCTGAGTGTTGGCTAAACAAAACCAAGCAATAGAGATAGATTTGAATAATTTTAACTTATCTATTCTGATAAACATGAGATCTCTACTAAGGTTTCAATGTTACATTTTGTTATTGGAGAAAATGTGCTATTGCAGTTGGTGTGAATGGCTCAAAATTGGGATCTTAGGCTGTTGTGTGAACAAAGCATATGCAGGTGCTTTACAATGCAAACAGACTAAGCAAAGCCAGATGAAGAAGTAGCTCAGTTTCTTACTATTTGTTGCAGGTTTTTGTGTTTCTCATCAATGTACGTAAACCTGTCAGTCTCTCATACACTGTTTAATCGTACACAGCTACACCTGTGAGGCAAAGATGTAGAACACTGCCAGTTTACTAATTTACCCAAGTCTACAAAGAGATTAGTGGCCTTAATCTTTTTATGTATTTAAATACTTTTTGTGCTACATCATCTGAAAAACTTGCTGAAAGTCATGGAACAAATCAAAGCAGGAAACTGATTCTGCATTTACCAAGTTAGCTCCATGACTATTGAACAGGCCTTCCCTTTTCATCTGATCTGTAGACTAATCTCCAGTTGAGAGAACCACCAATATTTTCATCGCACAAGGCTGAAGATCAAAGCATTAAAAACCTTGCTTCTTGTACCGAGCTGTGTTAACAGAATTCAAGTGCCTAGCTAAAGTGATTCAAAAATGTTGCTAATATTCATGGATATAATTTTCTCTGTTAACTTGAATAGCCATGAACACCTTGCTGAAGCAGTGTTCAGTAGTATATCATGCATGAAGGGATTGCTACTTGTTCTTAAAATCTGCCACTGACTCCAGAGATTTGACAGGCAAGGTAAGTCATAGCCACTGAGAAGGCACTATAGGCTCTCTACTACTGCCTAGGCAAAAAATTAGAGTTGCTAAAGACATGGATATACTGAAATCATAATTACTGTGTATGGGTACCCTGTGATGGCAGAATGACATGAACATTCCCAGTCGTGTTTAAAATATGGCTCTTTTGAGCAATGGCTTGGAAGCAACTGAGAGAAGATAGGACTAAAAATATGAAACAACTTTCTCTGCCACCTGCTATGTCACCTGCATAAATCAAAAAATTCATTCTATACCTTTCAATTATTTTTCTTATTCGGTGGAATAATAGATGAATGCTACACCTCTGCTACATAGGAGGCACAATCCCAGTGAAGGTTTGGAGCACTACTTCCAGTGTGGTCCTTAACAGAGATAGTGAGAGTGTTCTATATATTTGTTATTCATTAGATTAAAAAAAAAAGTCACATAAGATACAGATTATCAGAAAAGCATATCGTACACCATAATTTCTCATTAAGTCCATATGGTTCCACTTTTAGTTTGTTTTTCTTCCAAAATATAATTGCAACTAGGAATTTTTTTTTCCATTGGTGCTGTTTGTTAATTTATATGGCTGCTCAGTATGAACTGGATCAGTGTCAGATTTCCAGATTTCTGGTTTTCAAAAATTGTTTTCCAGATTTCTTTAACCAAACGCCTCAAAATCGATCAATTTTTTTTCCTTGCTAATAGAAGGCAGTATGCTAATTGAAAACAGATATCATGTGTACACTTAGGGGTATATTGTGATAGATTTTAATGCCTGCACAATTTGCAAAGTGACAGACAATAAACTACTATTTTAAGTTTTATTTTCAGTTTAATTTTATCTGTAGTGACCATCTGTATATCCACTGTTAAGAGTGGTAAGCAGCAGGGGTGAAATTCTGTCTCTTTTGAAGTCAGTGGTAATATTACAATGAAGTTAAAAAAAGCCAGAATGCCACTCTCAATTTTCATCTCTGTTGCTTTTATAGAAGTGTTTATGCCTGGTAAATAAATCTAGCACTGAGTATTACAAATTGGGTGATAAGTTAGGTGAGATTTAGGAATGTGTAGCCGTAGTCTTTATTATATTCTGAATGTGCAGAATACTGTCTGCTTTTCTTAAAATGTGCATGAAAAGATGGCTGCAGAGGCAAGCTGCACATCCTATTCAGTTTTCCTGAACTAGACGCTGTCCCAGTGGCAGTTATTATTCTGTTTTTCTCTTGCTGCATTGTTTCTACATGTAATGTTTATTAGCTGCAAATAGCCTACCCAGGGAGGCAGCAGAAAGGATTAAAGGAAGTAGTAGAGAAGGCTAGAAGTGAGTATTGCATATTTCCATTTTTTTATTTATATGTAAGAACACCTTCCATTGATCTCTGTCTACTGGATGAAAATACGGATGCAATTCTGCCCTTGAAACATTTAACAAATAATTTAGTCAATATGTTGTTACTGTCAAACATTTCATAGATGCAGAGTCTGTATACAGCTCTGAAAACTTTCTAATGATAATAAAAATGACACATTTTTTGCTTCCAATATCCATTTTCATTGATCAGGTAAGAGTGAGGGATTTTTTTTTTTATAGGTATGTATTTAGATTCTGTTTCTACTCAGATAAAGCTGATAATTCTACCACACTTAATAAAATATTGTATTGAATTGAATTTATTACCTAGTGATCTGCCTCAGATCAATATTGCAGAAAAGTTTATCCATATGTCTTTAAAGTTCATCCTAGTCTCAAAGTCAGTTTGTCTACCTGTCAGTTTGTTCCTTTTTTCCTTCTTTTCTTCAGTACTTTTTTCAGAAATATGTGTACATAACTAGAATTTCTACAATATTTTTAGAAAATGTGTTTTCAGTAAGATAAATGTAGTAAAAATAGAAGCGCTATTAGTGTGTTTTATTGTTATTTCTTTTTATACAAAAATTATTTTATCATCATAAACAATAAGAAAACTGCTTCTATCGTTATTGCAAATGTTACCACTATTGTTATCGTTATCACTATTGAGGTGGGAAGGAATAAAGAGAGTATGCTCCAATAGAGCATGAAGTATTCTCTGTATATGGATACTTTCTTTCAGTGACTGTTTGCAAACAACATGCACTTTTCTTGATAACTCATCATAATTAGGCTTATTTGAAGGACCAATCCCTCAAGACTGCGAACCTCCAGGCAGGAACTGGAAGAATGAGGTCCCTTCCATTGTGAGAGAAGATCACATTCAAGACAGCCTGAGGAACCTCAACATAAGAGTAGTCCCTGGGACCGTACAAGATGTACCCTAAGGGTCCTATGGGAATTGGCTGATGCAGTTGCTAAGCCACTCTCCCACACATTTTAAAAGTCATGGCAGTCAGCTGAAATCCACAGTGACTGGAGAAAAAGTAATATCTTATCCATTTTTTAAACAGGTAATAATGGAGGACCTTGGGAACTACTGACAAGTCCACCTCTCCTCAGTGCCTTGCAGCATCACAGAGCAGATTCTCTTGGAAGACATGTCAAAAAGTAGGAAAGACAGTGAGGTGATTAGATATAGCCATCATGCTTTCATCAAAGGCAAATTGTGCCTGGCTAAACAAGTGGCCTTCAGTGACCAAGTAACTATATCAATAGACAAGAGAAGAGCTATGGAAGTCATCTACTTGGACTTCTGTAAGGCCTTTCTTATATTCCTTTACAATGTCCTGGACACTAAATTGGAGAGATATGGTTTTGATGGATAGACCATTTAATGGAAAAGGAACTGGCTGAATGACCATGCCCAAAGAGGCTGCTTGTCAACGTCTTGATGTCCAAGTGCAAACCAGTGGTGTCCATCAAGGGTCCATACTGTGACCAATACTGCTGGACTGAGACCTTCATCAGTGACGTGTACTATTGGATAGAACACGGCTGCAACAAATCTACAGATGACACCAAGCAATTAATATGCTAGAGGAAGGGATGACATACAGGGAGGCCCTGACAGGCTTGAGGCACACAAACCACATGAACATCAGCAAGGCCAAGTACAAGCTTCTGCACCTGGGTCAGGGCAAACCCCAATATCAGTGTAGACTGAGTGAAGAATGAATTAGGAGCAGCCCTAAGCAGCCTTGAGGAAAAGGACTAGAGCATATTGGTGGATGAAAATATTGGACATGAGCTGGCAGTGTGCACTTGCAGGCCAGAAAGCCAGTCGTATTCTGGGCCACATAAAAAGAAGTGTGACCAGCTATTTGAGGGAGGTGATTGTTCCCCTCTACTCCATTCTGGTGGGACCCCACCTGGGGTACTGTGTTCAGTACTGTAAATAAACATGGACCTTTTACAGTAAGGTCCAGAGGAGGGCCATGAAAATGATCAGATTGCTGGAACACTTCTAAGAAGAAAGGCTAAGAGAGTTGTGGAAAATGGTTTCTCTTTTAAGTGATGCTTACTTGTAATATTTATGTACATTACTTCTCTTAAGTTTCTGTTTCCTGGGGGGGTGTGGGCCGGGGGATGGACACAACATGACACATGACTCCTGATTGTATAGGAGTTAAGAATTGAAATAAAAGATAATTTTATTTGACATTTGCTCTTCACATGTGAAGGAGAAATTAGTTCGTGAAATAGGAAATCATGCTGAGAGTCCTATATGCAAGCATTGCAATGTGGGCAGTTTTGAAAAAAGCAGTTTTCTGTTTTAAGGTTCCATTTAATCCTACGTTTATTATAAAATGAATGAAATCTGAATTCAGATAGAAAAGTGATATGGAGGAATAATAAAGGTCCATATCTTGATAAAGGCCCATTTGCACAGTTGTTCCATAAAATATACTTTATGTACTTACATGTATAGGTATAAGCAAGTAATTAAATTCAGTTTCTAGTTGCAAAGATTTTTCAGTAATAAAAACTGGAGAAAAGTAAGAAAAAAATAAAAAAATCAGCAAATCATGTTATCCATCCAATCATTGTCAATATGAGATTAATGGTGTTTGAGAAATTAAAGTGAAACACAGTGAAGAGTCACTGTTTGCATTCTTGGGTATGAAGTGTGCCTTTGTGCACAGTCACCTCCCTCTAGCATTTTGGAATGGAGCCCCTGATGGAGACAGAGCCACAAGGCATGTAAATCACAGGAAACAGACAAGTTTGCAATTACCTTCTGAAAGTGTTTGTCTCAGATATTCAAAATCACCTCCTATTCCTGCTTCATAGTCAGAGGTGAACAGAGGTATCTGTGGATGTCACTGTACTCAAGTGGAAAACGCCTCTCTGGAAAAAACAGGAAAGATGCCAGAGGTCTCAGCAAGCTCTCAGCCGACTGCTGTAGGTGACAACAAGGAAGTCTACCTTGATTTTCAAACGGCTTTTAACACCAGTGTCTCTTCAAAGTGATCAGTACTGTAGAATTTACTACAACATAGTCCCCATATGAACTGGTAAAACTTTAGCTAATTAAAATCATGTAGCTAGTGTCTTAGCTTTCTTAATATATATCGGATTTATACCTGGATGCTATTTAACACTATAGGCACAGTAAGACAAAGCGTATTTAATTTCATCTGAAAACAGGTAAAGTACTTAAGGAATACTCAAGGGCTTTTTTTTTTTTTTAAGAAACAGAGGTGCAGGCACTCTTTTGGATTGAGTTTGCATTCATTTTGAGTATGGTGAAAACTATAAATCAGAAAGTTTGTGAGGGTGATGATTGCACTACATGTTTGGAGCTTTATATCTCTGTGAAATGTTAAAATATGTACTCAAAAATAACACAGTGAGAAAAGCACAGAAGGTACGGTGTAGTGAAACTTTGCTCAGAGTGTGGGTGGTTCTGTAGAACTAAAAGCTGTAGTCGGGAGATCATTGTAAAAGAGCATTAAGGTAGTTGGACTGAAGCAAAAACAAAAGAATAATTTATGGCAGAAAAAAGGAAATCACACATACTCTGAAGACTGATGGGAATATTTCCACTGCATCCTGGATGTATAAGAAAACCGAAAGAGCTATGTATAGGAATTCCATATGGACAGGATTTTTTGCATATTCATCAGAAAAGAATTATGAGCAATACCTAGAGAATGTCGGTAGCCTTCAGTTGTTCACCAGCTACATTGTTTGTTTGCTAGTCTTTGTAGCGGACTTTTGTTCAGAAAAGGAATGATGGTTAAGATCCTATAATATTAGTATAAATACTAAGAACATCACAAAAAAAAATCATGTTACAAACTTAAAAATCCTCAAACATTAGTGTAACACTAGTTTATAAATTTCTATGAAGACCATACTAGGAACTTAATTAGGTCATAAACAAGCCATAAATTAAAACCTTCTATATTCACAAGGAGAAGAAACCAGTTAACAATCCACTTAATATGAAAGACACACTTTTTTATATCAGTTTGAGGTTTAGCGAGTGATTCAACCACCACCTTAAACATCTTAGTAGTGACAAGAACTTGAGCCAAATGAGAATTTGAGTCATAATAGGGTAACCACATAACAAAACTTTCTGCAAAACACAGACAATAGTTTGTACAAAGACTTTTTTTTTATGTAAAGTATGCAAAATTCTGTGAAGCATTGCTTTCATCCAAAATAAAATTAACATGACTGTTGAAGTAGTTATTTCAGTATGAAAAAAAACCCCATGGAAATAGATAAGGATTTGTGAATTAGACAGTGAGTTTGTTTGGCATGCTTAAGGGTTCAGATGTGTGATGGTACTTTTGACTTCTCTTTGGCTCTGACATCTTCATAATCTGCATTCCTAAGACAGACACATATTGCACTGTTGGACTTTTTTACTTTATGAAGTTATTGAGATGTTTTTATTGTGTTTGACAGATAGAATATACCATTTTTAGAATGAAACTAAATTTGTAGTGACTTGAATATCTTTTCAGTAGCAGTAACATCCCAGTTCTTAACTTCAAAGAATGAAGCATTCAGAGATTCACTTTATTAAAAATACAATAAGTAAAAACACCTCCTGAGACAACTGAAATGTCCACTGAAATTAAAGTGTGTGTCCTGATGATCTATAAGTGAGAAAACGAAAACCTCAAGTCTGAATAATATCAGCTCTCACTGGTAAACTTGGAATTGAGAAGTATTTTAATGCCTGAAAATCCCCACTTTATTTCCTTCAGTAATATGTTTGATTTCTGATGGGTGAAATTAATTATATTACTTATTGAGGTTCTACAAAGCCTTACTCCTCTCTGGTCTGTATCACTTACAGACATCCATATCTTCATACACCCTCTTGAAGTAACAGAATAAAATGTGTCACTCAGACTTCAGGGTTTTTTTATTGTTGTTGTGGGGTTGTTTGTTTTCCAATTTAATGCAAAATTTAAAAACTTGGTTTTGAGAACATTGTCAAATAAGACCATAGTGCAAACTGAATGGAACAATATGTTTAGAAATCATATTTTCTGTGAAAACAGTCAAAAAAAGATATTATTCTTTAACTAACATGAAAAATCTGTTTCCAGTTGCTGAATAGTAATCATGTTTGAAATAGAATCATAGATAGGGTTGGAAAGGACCTCGTTCCAGCCCCCTGCCACGCGTAGAACACCTATATGAAACCACTTGGGAAAAAAATGGTTGTTGTTAAATGTGTTGAAATATCAGTGGGAAAAAGCAAAACTTACTTGTAGTGGAGTTAAGCATAAGAACCCACACATCTCTGTCTCAGGTTACAATAGACTGTAACATACAATGAAGAGGTAAAAATATTTTAACACATAAAGCTGTGACATCCTTCTTGATATTTTCTGAGTTAAGGGCTCCCTAAAATCCTCAGTGTTTTGAGTTCTTCCAGAACAGAAGTAGTTTTGACATTTCTACAAGCTTTCCTGTCTCCTAGCTTTCTAGTCTTAACTTGGGTGGATGCCTGTGCCCTGCCATCTGAGATCTAGGTGTACTATGGGGAACTCCTTGGGATATTTGAGATCTCGGTGCCTCTGTGCCTTGGAAATCTTCACCCACCACTGCAACAGAACACAGCAGCTTGTCCACAAGCACACAGAAAACCTATTGGCAGGCTAGGAAGAACAAAATTGTTGCTACCAGAAGAAATCCAGAAAGTAAGCAGAGAAAATGAAATATGACCAGGATATCAGCTTTCCCAAAGCACTGCTATGGAAATTTTAATGATTGTGAATGGTTATACACATTTTATGAGAAAAGAATAATTTAGCATAATTTAGTCTTTTTAGGATTGGTTTTGCAGTTAATTTTACCTTAAAAAACAAACAAACAAACAAAAAAAAAAACCCCAAAAAACCACATTGTTGTGTTAAAGAGTGTGGGACGAGGGAGATAAACCCCTTAATTGATAAAAGGGGACCAGGAACAGCCCCTGTGCACAATTATCAGTCTGAGTCCGCTTAGTATCGGATTTATAGAATACTGTCAGACCGAGTTCTTCGAGTTCCGGATTTATAGACTAAGGTCAGACTGGGCGCTTGTTCTGGATTTATAGACTAAGGTCAGACCGGGCGCTTATTCCAGATTTATAGACTGAGGTCAGACTGGGCGCTTTGAGTTCCGGGTTTATAGGCTAAGGCCAGACCGAGCTCTTAAATATGAGAATCACGGTCGGATACTGAAACAGTGCAGTTTATTATGATTAGAACAATCAATTGATGCAACAGATACAGGTTCTTTATGGATTGCC
>JARCZZ010045461.1:26086-41950 GCA_030323915.1 Brotogeris chrysoptera
TGCAGAAACTGCTGAAGGAGAGGGTGAATCGAGTCAGTTTGCTGAGGTGAAAGCCATCCAGCTGGCCTTGGACATTGATGAACGAGAAAAGTGGCCAGTACTTTATACTGACTCATGGATGGTGGCGAATGCCCTGTGGGGTGGTTGCAGCAATGGAAGCAGAGTAGCTGGCAACGCAGAGGTAAACCCATCTGGGCTGCTGCCCTGGGGCAAGATATCGCTGCCCGAGTGCAAAACCTAGTGGTCAAGGTACGCCACGTAGATGCTCATGTGAGCATGACCATCGGAGTGGGGGGAAGAGAAGGGGGGGAGTTTGATTTACGACTTAAACCACTACAATGTACCCATATATATATGATTTTGTCCTTGGCAGCAGAAGGCTACAGGTCTATTAACCTCATATTGCAAGGTCTCAAGAATTTTCTGAACTTGCTTTGCCTGTACTGAATCTCCCTTGTCTTGACAAATGTCTAGTCACTGTATATTTTCTTGACTGTTTTAGCTAACCTCTCTAAATTCCTTTAATGGTGATGGCCTGGCAGACCTAAGTAGTTATTGCATGACAAAAATACACTTTAGGATATTTAGGATTGGAGGAGCTGTGTAATTATAAAAGTCTGTCTGGAAACCAGTGATAAAGAAGTAGACTGTGCTAAGAAAAAAGATATCAAAATAGTCCTAAGCAGACCCAATTCTGAGAAAGAAGATGGTACTATCATGAACAGCAAGGCCTGGTTGGACAGAGCCTTGGGTGGCATGGTTTAATGTGAGGTGTCCCTGCCCATGGCAGGGGGGTTGGAACTAGATGATCTTAAGGTCCTTTCCAACACTAACTATTCTATGATTCTATGATCATCCTCCTCCCAGCAAACATTCTTGTTCAAATCTTTCCCTCTTGCTTTCTGAGAAAGACTAAAACTGCCAGCCTTGCACCAGGGACAATGGCAAAATGGGTAAAATTCCAAAGAAAAGGGGGAGGTACTAGGAACTTTTTGTATAGCAATTTTACTATGTTAATTATGAGACTTTTCTACATCAATTAGATTATTTAGACTCATAAATTGTTAAGATGTTAATTGGACTAGTAATAAATGTTAAGCTTTGTATATATGATTCACTTGTAACAAAATTTGTTATGTAACGTTGCCTTCTTTATGTGGATTCTAGCACCAAAAAGCTTTTAGCTTTAATTGTCTCTAACCTTTAAGTCTATCTAGAATAATATATCTGAAATATGTGTGTCTACTTCGATCACAAATTCTAAATGAGTGTGACTGTAATTAACATGTGAAATTTGAGTGCTATGTGACTCATATGGCTAGCTCTAGCCTGTGACATAATTTTTTCAAACACTATTGTCTGTACTTTAAGATTAATTTTTCAGAGACAGTATTTTGGAAGTGAAGTATGGTATTTCCTGAAAAATCAATTGAATAAGGTATAAATTCTGCCAATATGATTATCCTGCTAAATAAAGAGATCAAAGTGGTGACTAATTAAAATCATATGGTTTACAATTTCATATTTTTGAAAAGCCCTTCCCAAGATAAAATTCTATAAAGCTATCAATTTCTTAGATACATTGCATTGCCAACTCTGTGATGAGTTAAATTAACAAATTGACCATTATATTAACAAATTGTCTCCTGAAACAGCAGAACTGATGAATCTTAAGCTTTCTAATTTACAGATGTTTCCTGTATTTATCTGTTACTCTGACAAGTGCAATATATGTTCATAGGTCAGCAGTCAAAGATCAAGAAAAGAAATAAAAAAGTATTACATTAACTTTCTGTTTCTCTTATTTATGGTTGGATAAACTTCATACAACTGGGTTTCTTGGCTGTACTGAGATTACTTGTGGAGAATTCCTACTGAAAGTGGAGTAAATGCCTTTTAAAATCTCTTACCTCATCAAATACCTTTTTGTATTCACTCTACATCTTAAGTGTCAGCCACATATACTGTCTCCATGGACATTGAGTTCTCTGATATATTTTGAATTGATGAAGGTTGTTCATTCTGAATAAATACTAGAATGATGTAATTTTATTTTTGCATTACTCTAGCTAAAACAATAAAAGTCATAATCAAAATCATAGGTAACCTATGGGGTCAGGCAGAAACTGAGCTAGCTGGCCTGAAGTCTTTCACTTGACAGGGTTCTGTAACTAAGAGTCATTTAGGAGCAAACAAAGGAGGCTCAATGGAAACATTCAAGAAAATTTCTGATAATAGCCTGGAGCAGGACCTACAGTATAACTCCTATCTTGTAACGTTGTTTGCAATGGGACTTATCTCTAGGATCACTCTTCTGAGTTCCTCTGCATCTAAACACAATTTCTGATTAGGTTTTGTCAGGGTATTTTGACCTAATGATGTGATTCGCAACATTTTTATATAAGAATAATTTTTTTTTATATATCCCTTCCCTTCCCTCCCCTCCCAAATTTACGGTGAGTGCATAGAAATAATAAAATACAAGATGGTTTTCAGGTCTTATAGTTTACCTGTGTTGCTGTGTTGCTTGCTGAATGTCTAAAAAAAACCCCACGTGCTTATGTGGGCAACATAATTTCTCAAACAGGATTAACAATTATGTAGATAATGACAGGGGTCCCTGTTTCAAGTGTCCTTGACATAACCATTTTACCTGGATCCTGTGAGACTGCTTGAACTGCTGCTACAGTGATTGCCTATGGCTGAGTTGGCCCTCCATCCTATGTGGCAACTTCAATATACGCTTGAGCATTTGTTACAGATTAGTTCAAACTATGTTCAAAACATTTCCTACATAGAAGAAATTAAACTACAAGAAGGTTCCAGGCATGTCTTGGTTCTCCACCCCTGATGTTAATCAACAGTGTGTACACGCATAAAAATAGCATCATTTTTTTTGGCCTAAGCACAGCAGGAACCTCCTGGGGAATTCTCTGGGACTATCCTAAATTGCCAACTGTATTGCTCCTGTAAGAGTAATTAGTAAGTTGCTTGTGAAGAAGGATAGGAATTCAGGTAGATCGTTGTCTTCAATCAGCCCATTGTCTTAACTGTGAAGGTACTACCTGGAGAATTCCTGCACTACCCAGAAAGCTGGTGGCAGAGTATATGGGGTAGAGCACATAAGTAAAGCCCTGATACACAGTTGTATAACAACTGTAAATACTTCAAGATCCAGAGTTTCATCCTTATGTACGAAAAATGGCTTAAGTTTCATAGATCTTGCAAACCCAGGGAGTTAGATTTTCCTTTTGATAAAAGTGACATATTTTCAGAATAAAAAATTTCTATTACATTCATTTGAATTATTTACCTTGAAGCTCAGGGCTTTTTTACCCTTTTTACATTTGAAATTTTGACTAGAGAGTACATTAAAAATTCTGTATGATTTATGATAACATTTTATTATATCTCTTTTTATTAGCTTTTAATTGAAAAAATAATCTCACAATATGTCTTTACCTGCTAAGATATTGAATAAAATTACCTTCCTTATAAAATCCAACAATAGTCTTTACAGTAAAATCTTTTTTCTCTTTTTTATTTTAACACTTTCTAATTCTTAAACAGCAGAAAAAGAGACAAAATTTTCATAAGAAAGCACTCAGAAACTTAGTAAAAACAAATCAAGACTATGAGATACTTTTTTATGTGAGCAGGATGATGTAATGTTAGCTGTCCAATTTACACAAGCTTACCAATTGCTTTTATTACATTCCTTCAGCAATAAAAGATACATTTCCCTTGCATCATGTAGCCTGAGTATTTGGCCATTGAAAGAACCTTCTTTTCTCAACCTTGGCCAAGTCCAGAATTTCAGGAGACCAGCCTGGTAACTCAGCAGGCTTACATTAACAAATATGAATGTTTTTCTTCCATCTTTTTCTTATCTGAGGAACCTGTGCCTGGACATTCCACTCTTTTACTCAACTGTAATTTATTTCTTACTTTTAAAATAATCATCGGCAGCAGCAGCATATAAGAGACTGGACATTAGGTTTAGGGAATGCAGACTCTAGAAAATGATCACTATATTCTACTTAAAGAAAAGTTTGTGTTTGTGGAAGGAGATTCTTAAATGCTCTCTTCCCAGTTGCTGATGTACAGTAGCATACTGCATACCATGTACTCCTGTTTTCTCTGAAATAGTGAAGAAGTGAAAGCACAGGTTAAAAAAAAAAAAAAAAGTACTGCAGTTTCATAAGCAAAAGATAAGCCACTGAAAGGAAGGGGACCACGTGGGTAGATCATTCAGAGTTTTTTTCCATATTACGTGTCCAGGTGACTCCTGTTTAGTCTGTAGATGACAGTTTCTTTTTCTTGTTACACTTTATCTCTGCAATAACTTGTTACTGCACTTATCATGATTTATCATCAGGGTTTCATCCTCTGCTCCACTGTGACCCCTGGTAGAAGATTGACAGCAAAAGACCAGTCTTAGCAGTACTTCAGAACATGATCATCATAATGACCAGGAGTAACAGCGCTAACTCACTTGGCACTGGTCAGGTTTCTGGGAAACCTGATCCTGTTGAAGATGCCCCTGCTCATTGCATGGGGGTTAGACTAGATGACGTTTGAAGGTCCCTTTCAACCCAAGCTGGTTTACAATTCTGTGATTCTATGTTACACTCATTTTACCCACGACTGATGAGAATCTTGATCAGATTAAAAAGACAGTCCCAAATTAAGAAGTTCCTAACTATCCTCGATAGAAACAGGTCTGATCTAACACTGTATTTCTGCTAACTATTCTTTGATGGTGTGCACAAAAAAAAAAAACGTGTTGCACAAAGAAGATTCTTCACCACTCATTACTTTTCCAAGTAATCTGGTTTTATTAGCTGTGCTGGAGGTAACTTTCTAGCAGTGCTCTCTCATGCCAATAAAGTCTATTTCAGAGGCAAGAGCATTACTTTAAAGAAAAAGAAAACAGATAAATTGATTAGGAGCAGCCTGTTACTCATGACTGGTATAACAGTCCATTGTGTAAAAATTGTATATGAACACTGTCTACTTCATCCTGTGCTCTACTCACTAGCTATAAACTGGGCTGGAAGTTAAGGATGGCAATATGCAAGGACATATGTGAAACCACAAGTTTAGAAAGAGTATAAATATGTGAAACCACCAGTTTAGATGAAATATAGATATTTGAAACCACAAGTTTAAAAGGAATGTAATTATGTGAACTTGATGTCTAATGGCATGAATACTGCAACAACAAGCAAAAGACGGTATTTTAAAAAAATATCCAATAAAATTAAGCCAACTATGTCATAGCGGACATGGAAAGAGGTAAATACAGCATAACAGTCACATATTAAACAGGGCTGGATTTTCTTATGCAAGTAATATATATGTTTATTTCCTGTAAAGTTTTATATTATAAATAACTCTACATCATTAAAACATAGTCTCCATTGGAACTGTGTCTGATTTGGTTGTATTATAAATGTCAGTGTGTTCTCTCACAGTCCCAACTGATTGCTCTGCGCAGTGACCTTTTGAGTTTTTATAGACCCTTACATACAGCAATCATTGCTAGTGGGTGTTTATGTGTTTACTTGAAGTCAAAAATACCAGAAAAAAAAGAGAGGTTGTAAAATCAACTCCTTCTAAAAATGTTAACCTAGAAATGGCAAAGATGGTCAGAAAAACCTAACACAAAAAAATGCATTGATCATCTGCTCCCCTTCCTTTTATTGGCAGAAAACCTGAGGACTAAATGCTAGCTTTGGTGAACTGATTGTATGTGTTAGCATCTCACAGTAAATGTAAGAAACACTTAAATAATGTATTCTCTTTGTGCAACTTGTCTCCAAGTCTGATTTCTAACAACTTTTTAAGAAATAAGAAACATTTGCATCACTATAGTTATCATAACTGTTTTATAAAAAATGATGCAAAGAAATGCATATTTTGACATCCTAGAACATGGACAGGCAATCATAGTTGATATTATAATAAAATTCTTGTTAATATGTGCAGCATTTTGTGTCTAATACATAACAATTGAGTCGCTGTGTAGAAGGCTTATTTGAGAGTTAGAGGTGTCATTACTGCAGCAATACTCTCAGCACAGTAGGAACAAAGTTTCAGCACCTGGCTTCCTTTTTCTCCAGCAGTCCTTGGGAGGTCAAGGAGGGAAGAAGGGGGGAGGGAGAATTGATTCTCTGCCATGTCATTTTACTTGGTTTTGCTTACATATTTTTCAAGGAGGCACAACCTAACCACTTACCACCACCTATTCTAAATGGAAATCAGTGGCTTCAAGGAATAAAATTTCCCTTTCCCTTCTACACTAACATCCAGAAGGTTTGGGATCCTATTATTACCCTTTAAGAAAGCAAGAATTCAAATCTGGATCTCATTCAAAGGTGACAAATACATGATAATTAAATTGTGACTGACCAATTGGAAGAAATTTGGAACCAGGTAATTCAATATTTTGCTGGTAGGAAACATTTCACTACAGATTACTAATACCAGCTTTAGTGCTGTTTAAAACTGTCATAACAGAAACCTTGGCAGTAGTCCAGTCCCCTAGAACAATAAATGTTATGACTGTATGACAAAACTAAGACAATAATCAGAATATTAAACCAATATTATATTTCCCCTCCTAAATCCATCAGTATGCATTATAGTAACAAATTTGTCATGTTTTTCTTCTGGACCACTGTGAACATGTGAATCTTTTTTTTTTTTTTTTTTAAAACTAACTCTGAGACATTTTATAATTGTATTAAGACACTCCAAGGCATATGTCACCATGGCTCTAAGGTGCCTGTTATCTCACAGTAACACACACATTGTAATTTTTATTTATCACACTAAAGTGTCTTGTAATTTTTATAAACAGATGTCTAGGTTTAAGAAAAGGGCAGATACTTCATTTTAACTGTTTCAGTTATAAAATATCTTTCAAACTTTGTATGCAGATACGAACCTCAGGATTCTAGCAACAGAGCATGCCATTTTCACTAATATACTGCAAAAGACACTAAACAGAAAAAACAAACAAGCAAACAAAAACAAACCTAGAAAAGAAATCCTTCCTTCACCTGGAAATGAGAACAAATTTCTCCCTTCTCTAGGTAAATCCTATTAACCTTTCCACTGGCTTCACACGCTATACTGTCCCCCCGGTGTCATTCTCATCTTTTGCTTGTGACATGACGTGCAATGTGTAATATATGACTGTTGCCTAACTTGTAAGCCAAGAAAGAGTCACTTAGAGAAAGCAGATGGGTGAGGGCAACTAAGGGGCTGAACCTGCCCCATATTTAAGACTAGGCTTTTGTCCTTTGGCAATTGCACAACACAGTCCAAGGCTTCACTGCCTATAAATTAAGCAGTGTGAGAAAATATAGCCCACCACTCAAGGTCAGTTATTTCTACTGGCCATTTGTACTCTTAAACTGTTGGAAAGACTTCTGGCCTGTTGCTGGCTGGGTTTGCTCTTGCAAAGAGAACCGAGGAACTGTTTGAGAGTGAGAATAGCCTGGGAAGTGTTTGCAAGGCAATTTTCCTAGCCAAGTCACTAGGAAGTAACAAAAGCATAGGTGAGGACTGTAGCATACTAGTTGGTCCTAGTGAATGGTTTCAATTAATGTTGATTTTACTGTTCTGATTTTTACTCATTCAGTTAAAACCAAAACCAAATACTAAGAATTATATACAGGGAAACTTTAACCCCTGTTTAGGATTCATGAAAGTTTTGTACATTGATTTTATTTCTAAAAGATAGGCAATTTGACAAATGTTAATATTAAAGTTCTTTGGACGTCCTTTGATGCTATGGAAGGCTTTCACAGGTCCTGAGTTAAATGCAAATGAATGAACAAACAAACAAACAAAAACCAATGACACCTGTTCCCCTTCTTTTTTGCTGACTTATCTGCTCTATAGTCTTTTTTTGGGAAGTGAAAGTCATTCTACATTAATGTTATGCTGCACATCAAAAAGCTGAAAAAAAACCCATATATTATAAATTATTTCAAATTTCTGGCAATTTCCTTTAGATAAATTGAGTGAGCAATATTAAAACAAACTCAAAAAGAAATGAGTTTTTAAATTCTTTTTCAAGACAGAAAGATTTTTTTAATTCTGTTTCATATAAACTTACTTACCATTGCTAATATGTGATGGAAACACATTTTGGGACAACTGTGATATAACATTTTTGAGTAATCTTCATTTTGACCAACACTTCAATGTAACACACGTACTTACTAGGCATTTCCTATGTATTCTGAAAGAGATGTGAGAAATACATGGATTCACGGAAAGAAGAAGACAACTAGACCAAAGAGAGTTCACTTTGATTAGAGATTTTAGGTCATTACAGGCATGGATGAAGCAAAACTTTAGAGAGACGGATTCAGGATTTTTATAGAGTAGTACAAGAAAATGTGCCTTGAACACTATTGCAACTGAAAGCACATTTGTGATAATTTAAGCTGTATCCTTGGTACTAATAGAATGGAAGACCACAGTCCTTTTAGATTGGGTGGAGCTTTTGTTTGGTCTAATGTTTTTAAACAGCTTTAATTGTACTGCTATAGAATACTCGAAGGTATTCAAAGGGAATAGTTACATCATCCAATTAAAAAAGAAAAAAATATCTTAAGTTTAGCTTTTGTTGCTTTTGAAACAGTGTAAAAGAAACTGACAAAAAAAAGAAACTTTACTTTCTGTGGTATAAAACTTTCCACATGACAAAGTGACTTAATAACTTTAGCTGCTTAATTATGTCACTACTGCATGGAAAACCTCCTATACAGATAAATGACAGAGCACTACTTATTACTTTAGTTTTTAGTGCAGAACAGCTTCCATCTTGTGTTCAATTAACGAGATTTGTTCTCAGCCATGCAACCAAAACCTGAAGTCATATTCCTGTTTCCAACCACAGATGTTGTTTGAATAAGTATAAGAGTAACTATTAGTCTGTGATAACTCCCTAGTAGCCTTTTAGCTGCTAAATAGATACGGTTTATCTCCACCAAAATGTGCCCTCAAAGATACAGTCAAGATCTACTTACAGCAAGAAATATCTCAATCATCTAAATTTTATAAAAGGGCTAGGAAATGAACTATTTTAAGTAATTTATACTTGAAAGCTGTCTCAGTGATACTCTTCCCATGACGGCAGAAAAGCAGTCAAGATATTTTGCAACAACAGTATCTAGAATTTAAGATTAATAAAATTATATATATTCATGTTCTTTACTCATGTAAATGAGATTAAAGAAATAGAAAATTGTTATTTAGTTAATAAAAGTTTGGGGGCTGTTTTAGGAATAGTATAAAGCTATGTTCGGAGCCTGTGAATCTTCCATCATCTTTTGCCAGCTCTCAGAAAACTACATTAAAAGATGAAATATGAGTGACATATGTTAAGATTCACACCCTTATAATTCATCCCTCTTGAAATGTAAGTTCACATAATTTATATATTTTGATTTTAAATGACTCAGCTATATTATATGAAATATATAGATTGAGTTAGGTTCTTTTTCTTCCCTAATGATACATACTTGATTTTAACATTGCTGAAGGTTACCTCTTAACCCAAGAGGTTTATATTTTCGGATTAAAACTTGTGGGGTCGAAGGCACCAATACGAAAGCTTTTCCCTGCAGCTTACGCAGCTTGCTGATGTCGTTAGAACTTCCTTTCTAGCAAAAAACTATTCAAAGGTTGTATATTTTTCTGAAGAACTATTTCATTCAAGGCCATGGGAAAACTGCTGTTGGTTTCAAGCAGGCCAGATTTGTGTGTGTAGAGCAGTATAGGAAACTTACTATTTTGCAGGTTTACATATTTACCACAATATTTTAGAAATCCAGGCTTAATTTCCAACAGCCTGTTGTGGTTTCCCTTCTGGATTAGCCACAGCTTATTATGGAAAAGGAGTGACAACTAAGGAGTCAAGTGAAGGGAGGGAATGAGCTCATTAAGCTTCTGCAATAAAAGTCCTTATGCAGAGACAAAGACTGTTTAAGGTTTGGTGGACTTCACATGCCACATTTTGTTTTAATTTATTAATGAAAGATACTTCAGTTTGCTATGAATCAATATAAAAATTAACATTTCACTTTTATTTTCTTAACTTTTCAATGTCATAAAGAATGAAATTTCCATCAAGAAATAAGAACACCCTGAGAGAAGAAAGAAGAGGGCAAATGCTCAAACTGCCTAGCAAGAGATAGGATGAAATTAATTTTATATTATTTGGTTTGGGCAGTTATAACTCAATGTATATATAAACCCAGTGTATGAGGTTAACTTTTGGAGTTACTTTCCCATTTAAGGACTAAATTTATCTCATGAAAGGTTGAAATATATTTGTATAAATTCTGGGTATGAGACAAGATTCTTCCTGAAATGCTGTTTTCCATAAACACCATCTCCAGTCATACCTGTAAACCAACCAGACAAAAAAAAAAACAACCAAGCAAACCACCTCACAAACCCTGTTCTTCATTTATCTCCTTGTTTTTCAAATAAGATTATGTATGCAGCAAATATTTGCCTATTTTTTTTTTTATGTATAAAGTATCCAAGGGAACACTTGCTTTGTTTGCACACACAGATAAATGAAAAACTTTGAGGAATTTGAGGATGACCTCAGAAAATATGTAATTTATTAGTCTTAATATCAAACAAGTTATTCATATTATTACCCCTCAATGATTCCTGGAAAAGGGCATATGTTAACTGTGTACCATACAAATAAAGCAGCCATGCAACTTAAAGAGGCTGCACAAGCCACATTTTTATATTGTTTTAAGGACAAATGTAATAAAAATGCCATAAAATCTGTTGAAAGCCAAAAAAAAATAAAAAAGCAAAGTATGCGAATATTGACCTCTGATTTATTGAACTAAAACTGCTATGAAAACAAGATCTTCTGATCTTAGTGAAAACTTCACAACTGAGACAAGAATTCAAAGATGATTAAAAATAAAAATAACTTGAACTGCAGTTTCCTATGGAACTAAGTCAGGATGCTGGCTATTAACAGAAAAACAGCACTGCGTGATATAAATTAACCAAGAAACACTGTTTTCTTAATCCTGATTTATGGTAATTCAAAAGGCCGTATGCTATTTACAAGGTTAAACAGATGATTTTTAATTCCATTGCATACGTTTCAGCCCTGAAATGTGCTACAAACTATATCATCAGATGGAGATTTGCAGAGGATGGTGTCTTGGTATAAACCTTTTAAACAGCTTTCAAATATCATTTGCTTTCTTCAGTAGACAGATTATTGCATTTCCCTACAGATGGAAAACAGAATTCCAATTCGAGAGAAATGTGTAGACTGAAACTATTCATTACTGACACATGTGAAGAGTTGTGTCTCCTCCTAGGCTTGCATTTGAGGAGTGGATGACTTTCATGACCTTTTTACATTTTTATACAATGAAAGGTTGAGTTCATAACAGTGTGACTAGAGCCACCTGACAATTGTAATGCACTCTGTGAGTGAAAGGTACTTAAGAAATGCATCTGGAAAAAAGAGTTTGGTTGGCCTTTTGTTCTGTCTGAAATCACCATAGTTCCTGTCAAGGTTTTATCTATGAACAGGAGAGCATTCAGTCATATATACTTCTTAAAATTAGTTTCTCCTCAGGGATAGTTTTGCTGATACTGTAGTTTCAGGTCTTGATAACAGAGTCTTTTGAAGTAGCCTGTAGCATTTTTTGAGGAAATAACGAGGAATAATGTTTTTATTTTTTAAGCATAAGATCTATGGCAGAAAAAGAATCAAATTTGTTTCAGCTCTGATATCTTTCATTGATCTATAGATATAATTGTTTAAAAAAGAGATCTTTTATGCTATCCTTTACATATCTCTTTTCTACATGATTTTTTTTGGCCAAACAATCAGATCTTAATCCTTTAAGGTAATATGCCCTCTGGTCATGGTATTTCAGAAATTAGCTCATTACAGACTTTTTTTGAACACAACCCAAGGGAGCAACAAATAAGGATGCTGCTGAGACCTGACAGTCCTACTGATTTGATTCTGTGAAGTCACATATCTTGCCTACCAGCAGTACACCTTGTAACATCCATTGTGTATAACACTTAAACCCACAGAATTTCAGCTTTAAAATATGCTTTGAAGCAAATAGTTTAAAAAATTTTCTGCCTGGTGAAATAAAAACAGTATTTAGTATATTTGTTCTAAAATAATTAATCTAATTTGGTTTCTTGTAAAATAATAGGGTCTGAATCGTAAGAAAGAGGATCTTACTGCTATAATAAATGATTTAGATGACTTGAGAGATGTTAAAGAATTCTTCATTCTGAAGACAGACAATAAATCAGTGAATAACTTAGTGTATTAGACAGTATTGCCATGGGAAATACAATGTCCTTTAATAATAGGTAAGGTATCTGGAAAACTCTGAGAAGATACTGCACAGCTGTACTCTAGGGGCTTAAAGTGGATATATAGAACTACCTCGAAATTATCTTGGAGAGGTAAAGTAAACCTGCTTTCAAAAATGCCTTTAGGGACTGAGAGATTTTATTCCTTGTGGCAGTTTGACCTTGGTCAGCTGCCAGATGCAGTCACTTTCTCACTCCCTTTCATCAACAGGAATGGCAGGGGAAAATTAGATGTAAAAAGTCCCTCATGGGTCAAGATAAAATGAGCTTAGTAGGAAAAACATAGCCTTCATTACAAGAAAGGCAAAACCAAGAATTCATTCCCTACTTCCTATTGGCAGGCAAATGTCCTGCCACTTTCTGGGAAGCAGAACCTCAGTAAGTATACCAGTTGAATTTGGGAAGCTGTGGGTCAACCCTGGTAAGCAGCTCAGCTCACCCATCCCTCCCAGTGGGATGAGGAGGAGAATCAGCAAGATAAAAGAGAAAACTTGTTGATTTAGATAAAGGCAGTTTAATAGGTAAAGGGAAACCTCCACAAGCAAGCAAAGTAAATAAGGGTTTCATCCACTATATTCTATTATCGGACAGGTGTTTAGCCATTTCCAGGAGAGCAAGGTTCCATCACACCTAACAGCAGCATGGAAAGATGGACATCATAATTCTGAATATCTACTGCTTCCTTTTACCACAGTTTTTATAACTAAGCCTGATGCAGTATGGTATTTTATGTCACTTTGTTCAGCTGGGGTCAGCTATCTTAGCTGTGTCCCCTCACAGCCTCTTTCCCACCTCAATCCTGGTGGCCTTTAGGGACTGGGAGGGAGAAGAGAGAGAGAGAGAGATTGTGCTTTAACACTGTACAAGCATTGTTCAGTAGTCAACAAAATGCTGGCATGATTTCGATACTTTAAGCCGCAAATGCAAAGCGCAGCACTTTTGCTGTGAAGTCTTGCACCTCACACAGACCCTTTACCATCCTTTTGCGCACATCCAGGGTCTTAACATTCTGTTTCCAACAGAAGAAGGGAACTGGAAATCTATTGGACTTAAATAGATTAAATATTGGAGAATATACTGATACTTGTTATTCATAGAGACAAAAGCTAGCTGGTTGCAACTTTCAACTTCTGCCAGGAATTTAACAGGAAATCAGACATCTTTCCCATTATAGAAGCAAGATACTGTTAGCTGAGACAATGCTTCAGTCCTGTTGATCTCAGGGAAGTACATTCGTAATCTTTCCATCCTAAGTGTGGCTTTCTGTGTGGCATATAGATGCTAAAAATAATAACATATATTAAAAAAAAAAAACAACAAAAAAAAACTTTTATTTTTTTAAAGTAATGATGAAGTTTGAAGTTTTAAGATAGATGCTGTCTACTTTAAAAACTCAAATGGCATCGGACTGAGCTGGGTGCTCCTGCAACTGTAACTGTATTCCATGTAACTGTGGTTACTGTGGACTTGGGAGAGACAGACACTCTGTTTCTAAGCATTTTTTTTTTTTCCTGGAAGGCAGAGTAAAAACA
This sequence comes from Brotogeris chrysoptera, assembly GCA_030323915.1. Taxonomy (NCBI): domain Eukaryota; kingdom Metazoa; phylum Chordata; class Aves; order Psittaciformes; family Psittacidae; genus Brotogeris; species Brotogeris chrysoptera. The sequence continues at coordinate 40,033 of JARCZZ010045461.1, forward strand.
TCTACATAACTTGCAAGTATTCTTTAATCTGTAAATTCCAGTGATCCAAAAGAAATATTTAGTTTGAATCTCTAAGTTGAACTCCATTATTTTTTTGTCACTCGCATGATTCAAAAGGACCAGTACCTCAGGATCAGAATGTGACAGAATGGCTGAGATCCATATAAACAGCTGGAGGTAATCTTGTCCAACCTCCTGTTCAAGCAAGGACACCTAGACCCAGTTGCCCAGGAACATGTCCAAGCAGCTTTTGAATATCTCCAAGGACAGAGACTCCACACCCTTTCTGGCCAATCTGTTCTAGCGCTTAGTGATTCCCAGAGCGAAAAAGTGTTTTGTGATGTTCAGAGGGAACCTTCCGTGCTTCAGTGTGTGCCTATTGCCTCTGATCCTGTGACTGGGCATCACTGGGGAAAGCCCGGCTCTATCCTTTCTGAACAATCCCTTCAGATATTTTATAGATATTGACAAGATCCTTCCTGAGTCTTCTCTTCTCCAAACTAACCAGCGCCAGCTCCCTCAGCCTTTCATCTTATCAGAGATGCTCCAGTCCCCTCACCACCTTCCCAGCCCTTCACTGGACTCTCTGCATTATATCCAAGTCTCTCTTGTGCTAGGGAGTCCAGAATTGGACACAGAGCTCCAGATGTGGCCTTACCAGAGCGGAATAGATGGGAAGAATCACATACCATAGCCTATAGGCAATACTTTGACTAATACAGCCCAGGATACCATCAGCCTTCTTTGCTGAAACGGCACATTGCTGGCTTACGTGCAGCTTGGTGTCCACTAACACACCCAGGAAAGCTGCTTTTTCCTTGAGTGACCCCCAGCATATACTGGTGCATGGGGTTGTTCCTCCCCAGGAGCAGGACTTTGTATTTTCCCTTGTTGAACTTCGGAAGATTCTTCTCAGACCATTTCTTCAACCCATTAAGGTCCCTCTGTGTGGCAGTACAACCCCCTAGTGCATCAACCACTCCTCACAGTTTTGTGCTATCAACAAATTTGATGAAGGCACACTCTGTTCCATCATCCACATCATTAATAAAGATTGCAGCATTCCATGACACGAACTCAAGTTAATGAGGAGACTCAAATCCTAATTAAGATTCAAATCCCACTTTATTACAACCAAGCCCTTTTTATCCCCTTGTTCAGTACTTTCCCAGCCTGTACAAACATGCCACATTCAATCTCATTGGCCTCTGTAAAACTCTCTAGGTAAGCAGTCCAATCACAATGCTGCAGAACCTCTCACAACCCCCATATCATCAACTGAGACTCCTGCCACAACTACATCCTGGCTCATCCCCACAAGGCCTGTCCCTGGACCTTCTCCATCCTTCAATGCCCCAACACATCACCCCAGGGCTTGTCAAGCACCAAGGCCTCAGAGCTCATTCCCAAACTGATTTTCATGCAAATCTTATCACCTTCACTCCCCACAAAAGATCTTGAATGGGATTAGTCAGTTTTGACCTTTGGGGTAGACACTAGTCACTGGCATCCCAATTAGGTTTCATACTGCTGAATGCTTCACCCTGGGACCTGCTACTTAGTTTTCAATCCACCTTACTATCTGCTCATCCAGTCCATACTTTTTCGCTTTTCATAAGGATTTTATGGGGGACAGTGTCAAAGGCTTTACTAAAGCCAAGGTAAACAATATCCCCTGCTCTCTCCTCGCTTACCAAGCTAGTAATTTCATTGTAGAATGGAATCTTGAATCAAGAAGTTGTCAATGATGATATCCAGTAACCCTATAGATTGTTGACGTGGTTTAAGTCTCTACCCCACACACACACAGTTTTCTCACTCACTCACTCCCCTCTTTCTTACCCCAGTCCTGGGGGGATGGGGAGGAGAATCAAAAGAATGCAACTCGCACAGGTTGAGATAAGAACAGTTTAGTAAC